>JAZHYW010011167.1:0-271697 GCA_037355805.1 Ixodes ricinus | reverse complement strand
TGGCTTTCTTGTGTTGTTCTGGCCCTGGCTTTCTGGTTTCAACGGGGAGGCAGATATGCCACCACTAGGGTTCGGAGTTTTTGGTTTAAACCGAAGTAAAAACCGATAAAAGTTACGCCAAATTCATTTTCGGAAATTCGGTTTTAACCAAAAAAGGTCAGTTTGCAGATGGTTAAAAATTGCGCACAAAGAGACGAGGACAAACGAGGAAGGAACACAGACAAGCGCGCACTCACAACTCTGGTATATTAAGTGAAGAAAAGAAAGATGAAGCACAATATTTTACAGGGGACAACGGCACCAGGGGGTAAACAGTTCAGTCGCAGTCAAATGTTCGCAAGAAGGCAACTTCTTTTTCGCTCAGAGCTACCGACGGCTGACTAACGCAGCGATCGGCCAGGCTCAAGATGGTGAACGCCTCGAGCACCTCGCGCGTTTGTTTTTCTTTAAAGCGACCAATGATTGATGTTTTTTTCCAAAGATGGTGTGCACGTACAGTTCTTACAGTGCACCGAAAGGTGACCTCCTACAGTTGATGTTAAAGAAAGTTTGTGCTCTCGTAGCCGGTCATTCAGACACCGTCCCGTCTGTCCGACATAGCATCTTCCACAGGAAAGAGGAATGCTATATGCAACGCCCGATGAACAGGGAACAAAAGGCCGCACATGTTTTTTGTGGCACGTGTTTTTTGATAATTTTTCCGCTTTTTCGCGAACCTTAGAACAAATTTGTCGCATTTTTTAGGGGCTGATAGTACTACAGGCTACACCATACCTACTTGCCACTTGTTTTAGATATGTGATATTTGTGTAGGTATGGCAAAACCACCACCCGGTTTTTGTCAACGGGGCGCCTAGTTTTTAGATGCGGAGCATCTCTTGCTCGGGTCTATGTCCCGCTGTGTGACGTCGGCGTCGGCGTCGTAGTCCGCACTCACACTACGCATGCGTAACTCTCCTCCTTCCCTCTCTCCAACAGCTGCGCGTTACTCTCTCCGCTCTCTCTCTCTACCAGCTGCGTGCACTTCGCGTGCGTTCGCTTCTACTCACACCGCGCGCGCATGCGCAACTCTCTCCTCTAGTCTCCTCTCCTTCAAGTGTGAATATAAGCAGCGGTAGCGCGCTGCGCGCGTTCAGTTCAGCGCTGTTGACTCCACTTCACTCCGTTCTTCCGATGAAGTGTGATGGAAGCAACAGTCCCGTCAGTTAGTGGGTTGGCGCAAGCAAGCGTCAGCACCACCCCACAAACTAACAGCAACGCTACGTCCACTGAAGACAAAGCTGCGCAGCGAAGGGCACGCGACGCTGAGCGCAAACGCTTGAAGCGAGCGGCAGACCCTGAACTACGGCAACGAGAAGCGGCGTCCATTCGTTAATGTCGAGCGGCGGATGCTGAACGTCTGCGCAACTAAAAAAATTACACCATCTTCCCGAGGGAACCATGGGGTGATGCGGAGCATCGCGGAGTTTCCAACAACGTTCACGCGATGTGTGGTAACCAACGCAAGTTAACAACGTAATAACACGCGAGTTAACAACGTTACTAACACCGTTACTAACACCGTTAATAACACCGTTAATAACGATCCGCGATGCTCCGCATCACCCCATGGTTCCCCTCAGGAAGATGGTGTGATTTTTCACCCCTTTTACATTCTTTACCAGCGTTTCTATCACTTCAATTAAGACCTGATTCGGGAACCCTGAAGATTTTAGTCTATCGATTTGGCCCAAGAAACTCCGGTGAATGGCATGGAAACATGACTTTTTTAGGGCTGAAGTGAGGCAAGAGATAGCAATGCCTCTCTTCACTACCTTGGAGTGCGAGGATGTGTAGTGAGAATACCTTTTTTGGAACGTGGTGAGAATGACCAGCACAAGTGATCGGCGTGCAATGAGAGGAAAAGGTCTAAGAATTGCAACGCCCCTTCCTTAGGCTTCTCAAAAGTAAAGGTGAGCCCAAAACCGCACGTATGAAAAATGTCCATAATCGTAGTAACGAAACCTTGATCCGCAGTCTTTTTGTACAGTAAAAAAAATCATCTACATATCTGAACACGTTGGTAACAGGCGTGGACTTAATAGCTAAAGCAATAGCACGGTCAATTCTAGCAAGAAAAATATCACTTAAGACCTGGTGCGACACAAGACCCAATACACACCCCCGATTTTTGTAAAAATACCCCGTTTTGCCATCCGACGAATGTGGATGGCACATTCGTCGGATGGCAAAACGGGGTATGATGGTATGAGTCCGCGCTGACTGCGACCGACTGCGTGGGCAGTAGAGCGAGCGGGCCTTAGGTTTTGCCTTAGGGGGGCCTTCGGGGGGGAGGTGGGGGGATGTAGCTTTGGCATTTCGGGGGGGGGGGGGTTGACCCCAAACCACCTCCCTTCCAGCGCCACTGGATTGCATATTCTTTGATTTTTTAAAAAGCATTTGACGAGGTATCTAGACTTCTTTTTTATAAAGTAAATAGAGAAAACATTGATCTTAATGGGATTAACTGGCTGGCAGCATTTTTAAGAGATCGTTCTCAGTTTGTAACCTGCAATATTATTAACTCTCCTTTGGCACCTGTTTCTTCTGGAGTGCCTTAGGGTCCATTACTGCTTCTAATTTATATTAACGACGTGCTCGGTATTGTTTCCTCCTCAATCAAATTACTTGCTGATGACTGTGCTGTTTACCGAATAATTTCTAATGATTCTGATTCAAAAGCATAGCATTATCTAAATTCTATAACTAAATGGTGTGAACTGTGGTCAATCGAGCTAAATATCAATAAATGTAAATTAATGCGTGTGGCTCGTAAACCTGCCATTACCACTGCTTATATCCTCATAACCTTAATACCACAGCATTACAGCTTGTTTACTCGTAAAAATATCTGGGCGTGATACCAATCTCTGATCTCTTCTGGAACGAGCATGTCACGTACGTGATTAATAACGCCAATCAAATACTTGGTTCTCTCAAACGTAACTTCTTTTTAGCCCATTCATCGTTAAAGCTTTTCTTTATAAAAAGTTGGTGCGATCGAATCATGAATATGCAGCCTCCGTCTGGAATCCCGGTACTACTTAGCTTATTGACTCACTTGAATCCATCCAGAACAAATCCGTACTTTTCATATTGACTATACTATTACCTCACCGCTAGCATAACATCAATGACACAGCCTACATCTTCCCAGCCTCACACATTGTCGCAGAATCCCAAGCCTTTGTCTCTTTCACAAAATTTGCCACCATAACTCTGCACTCAGAAATTAGCTAATAAATCCTCCATCTTTTGTTTCAGCCTTGATTATCAATATTAGGTTGGCATGACATTTTGTCGTTATAACGCATTTTAAGCATCATTCATTCCTAGAGTATCAAATGATTGGAATCACCTACCTACACTCCTTGCATCAATTGTCGATTCCGCTCTTTTTTCTACTGCACTTAGTAATCATGCGTTTTCTTTTGCTTAACTATTGTTTAGCTGCGTTCACTGTTTAACTAATGTATATTTTGCTCCTATTGCTGTAAACATGTGTATGTTTCCTTATGTTTCATATCTATTATTTAAACATGTATCTTTAACACTCCCCCTCTGCAATGCATTTGGCCCTGAGTAAAACAAATAAATAAATAATTAAATACTGAAATAATGGATTTGAGTTTACAATGTTAGAATCCGGAGCGTGACCTGACCTTATACTCATGTTCGAATAATAGGACCCTAATTGAGGCACCTTGAAACGTATCATGCTGTGGCAACTGATGACTTACCGTGTATTGTACTCTCCGTATTCCGCTGTTTATCAAGCGCACCGTAGGAACGAGGAACCCTTTTGTACAGTGAGTGTTATGCCACCTAAAGCGCACGAGTTTCAGCGTGCAACACTAAAAAAGCTTTAGTTAGTGTGTTCGTTTCATTTTCTCTTTTTTTTCTCGTTAAGAAAAACATGGACTTTTTTTTTCGATATTGTTTTCACTTTATTTTTCTTGGGACACCTGAACGTATAAAAGTTGTTTCAATGTGTTCGCCGAAACAATTAAGACTCGATCCAGTCTTTTACCACGACTGCGGTCCCCACACCTATTGTTCGTGATAGTACACGGGCATTCTTGTTTATTCTAACTGTTCAAAATAGAAGTGTCCGATTAATCGACTCAAAGGATATTAGTGTTGAGAATCTTCGCGTCAGGACGGCGACTGTCCGCTAGGGTTAAAAAGGGCTGGGCGTTGATTAAAATTTTAACCCAATTAATTGCCACTCTTTAATCAATTCACTAATCTATTAATCGCTCGCGCTGATTTCCAGGCATTATATATATTAAAAAGGGCGCAAAATTACACTTCTTGCCTTTGCTGCTTTTTTTATTATGTGTAATACGCAACAGCGCAATGTATGTATCTTCAACTTTTATGCCGGTTTTATATTTGACATACAGCTTGTTTCTCCAGTTGTGGAAGCAAAGGAGTTTGTTTATATCCTCCGGCAGGAACGAGCTTCTTTGTGTGTACACAATAGTCACTGCTGCGTGCGCTAACCAGACACTCGCTTGGCATTTCAGTGACCGGGTCAAATATAATTTTATGCAATAATACTTAAAAAAACAAGCGAGCTGGTGATGATTTATGATAATAAAACCCGAGACTCAGGAACACAGAAGGTGTGTTCGTCCACTTCTGTGTTCCCGAGTCTCGGGTTTTATTATCATGAATAATCTTATGCCCATGCTGTGGGAACGACAACGTCGCCGTTAACTAACTTGGTGACTTTGGATACATAAAATGACAAAATTGCATAAAATCCATGACCAAAATCACTTGACCACTCAAAAACAATAAAATCAGTAATCGTATTTTTTCTTTTTGTCCAATCCACTTTTGTTAGACGAGGAAAGCGTTTGATCTATTTTGTTGTATTCGCTAAAATCTGATTTAGCGAAAATCAGCTGTGAAGCGTGCGCGTGACTAAATTTCCAGAAACCAGCTCCACGCTGAAGGGATCGCATTCTTTCTCGATTCTGACCTTGGTGGTAGCGACACCCATGGGATGTCTATGCTGCGTACGCCAACGAAACCGGAACCCGCCCCTCCCCTTCCCGCTTCCTCCGCTCTGACTTCACATCCGGTTCCGGTGGCTGCGCAATCGACGCCATCTTACGCCGGGGAGGGCGTTCGCGGCGGTTAATCATCGTCGCTCGTCTCGTGCCGTCGAAGCCGTGTTTACTCTTTCTTTCTTGGAACGGGGGTACCGCGTACAGCAATAACAAACTCCCACGAGAAAAGAAAAAAAAGAAAAGGAGCCAGCTGAACTGTTTCGGGCAGGGAGTGGGCGTGCGAGGAGCGCCGGCGCCCGCTAGCGCCGCTAGCAGACGACGTGTTTGCCGAGCAGTCGGAAACCATCATGGGTCTCCCCAAGCTTGACGTTTGGTTCGCCGAAGCGGACGACGAACTGCCGTCGTTCTCGTTCGTGGTTTCGCTCGGATTCCTCAATTCCCTGGGCGGAGTACTGACAATCGCCGAAATCGTGAGCGTGACGTTTTTTGTTTTTTTTCCGAGTGAACGGGATATCGTATTTCTCGTCCTTACGGAAGCCAAACATCAAATGGTTATGTCCAAAGAACGCCATGGATGTAGCGGTACTACTCTCGCCGATCGATATTTACTCGCCCCTCCCCTAGACTTGAAAGCTCGAACACCAGATGTCGGCATCGCATGGTTCTGGTTCCGAATAGGGCGCCTCTATGTTTTCTCTGTCTTTTGTTTGGGTATAGGCATTTGCGGCACCGGGAACCTTCCAGAGCATGGCGAAGAAATTGTAAACAAAAATACTGGGCGCGAGTGGGGAGATGGCGCAAACGGTGCGAAAGTCAACTTTTTTGTGCGACTTTCTCGAGAATGGTGTAGTTTTCCCAGTGCTCCGTCCCCGTACTCCTGTGCGTCACGTGTTTTCGTCTTGCGTCTCATTCGTACGCGCTCTCGTGCGAAGGCGACGCCAAACAAAGCCACGCGCGCGCGCAAGTAGCTCTGACAGCACTGCGGAAACCTACGCCTCAAAACATCTCGCAAGGAAGTCGACGCCGAGCGTAAACGAACTCTTACAGGGCTCTTGCTAGTGATGGACCGAATTCGCCGAACTTCAAATTCGGAAAAGTTCGAACCTTTGAAGGAAAGTTCGGCAAAGATTCGGCAAACGTCTGCACACGCGCGAGAACGCGACGGATTGCAAATGGACGCCGTGCGGTCGTGCGGTTACCATTGTACAGTGTAGTACTACCAGCGGTTACGGCGAGGTGCGGAGTAGGCGACATGGCAGCTGTGTGTTTGTCAGCCTTTGTGAGTGTGGTTCTCTTCAATATTCTCTGCCTCAAGAACAGAAGATCGACCAGAACTTGACGCAAAAACGACGCAGTCCACTGAGCAAGTGACAAGTGAAGCGGTACATTCGTGTTAACGTGATTTTCATTTGATCTTTCCAGTGATGCAACGAGGTAGTTGCAACGTTCACTGTCAAGTACTTTAAAGCACTCCTCGCCATTATAGCAACCCTGGTTTCGGCCCACAAGTAGCTTGTTCCAAAACAAAATAATATTGCTTTTCAATTAGCGTTATTTCGCAGTGTTCATCTATCCGCATAAAACTAAACACAGAACTATCATGCTCGACGTTGCACATCCGACATTCCTAACTCTTCCCATCTTCCTAAATGTCCGGTGTGTCCCAACATCAGAAACCGGCGTTTTAAAGTTAAAAACGAGACGTTGCGAATATGGAACGCACACTTTCACGCAATGCTGAAGTGACTGAAATCGAAAAGTATGCATATTTACAATAATATTGTTATCTCTTCTGGTGAAGGCTCAACAGCCGTTGCATTCATTTTCGACTTACAATACACGCTTGGAGGCTTGCGCTGACGAGGCCTCAAAACAGAAACTCGCGTATCTGACTTCGCCGCCACTACCAACCACGTTGTCACACCATTTCTTCAAAAAGTCTCTTTAAAATTACCAGTAAACACACAAAAGTTTCACCGATACAATTATCTTGTAGAATATAACCTTATTTAGTAATAACAGTGTCAATATGTATTTAAAAAAAACGATATTGCAGCTTTTAGGTGTGGCAACAATGTATTTCTGCCGAATCTTTGTTGAATCTTTAAAAATGTGTGGGCAAAAATTCGGCTTTGCCGTATCTAAAGATTCGGCAAAAGTTCGGCCGATCACTAGTTCTTGCACGAGACCCCGATGCAACGCCACTAGCGGTTCATAAATCTCACCGGAACCCGCCGGAATCCATGTTGGAGGCATTCGTCGCTGTTATGCTGCCGTGTTCGCACTGCAGTTTGTCCGCTACTCGATGTAAAGAATGGTCAGTTGCGCCGTAATTAATTATTCCAGCCGTAAAAGCCGGCGACAAAACGGAGCTACGGCCAGCCGTATTGTTTTCCCTAGAATTCCGGTAATCATTGGAAACCAGGACAAGGCGACGCTGGAGCAATCGGTTCGCCGGCGTCATGAATGGCTCCGACGGATAAGCCGGCACAACCTCGAATAGGCGGGTAAAGACGAGAGCAGAACGGAACGGCAAATTTTGGGAAGAGACGAGAAATAAATCAACAAAAGAGAAGAGAAAGAAAGCAGACTGTTCGTTTTGCCGCAAGAAGTTAAAGTTGTTCGGGCGCTTGTCAGCTTTATTTAATTTTGTCAATGCATGGTTCAGGTGTTTTTTTAGCAAACTAAGACAAAATAACAAGGTTCAGACCTTACAAGTGATGTTTTGCAGCTTCTTTGTGCATATTAAGGTGTCGCCAGAGATATGGGCACATCGGGACCGCCAACTGGTGCCGGCGATATCCGCGTCCATGCCCCACCCTTCCGACGCGGCCAAATGCATGGGACCTTTTACTCCAGAATATTATATTAACTCTATGATCTCGACAGAAAAGTTTCGTGCCCACTAAGGGTTTGTGGACTGACGTCCGTGTCAGGTGAGAAACCTCTTTGCGATATACTAGGACAAGAAGTTTAGGGTGTTTTCATGTGACGTTAATTCCACCATTTTGTTGTTATTTTTTGTTGTTGAAATATTATTTATTTCTCCACACGCCTGGCTTTCGATGAGAGCATGATGAAACATAAGCTTCCGTGCACATACACATTTGAGGGTGTCGTGTGAATCCTTGGAATATTTGTCGTAGGCACACGCCCAACAGCTCACAACAACAAAATGGTGGACGAAATTACGTCCGTGAAAACCACCCATAGAGACGGCTTTACGGCACTACTGCTGCCTCAGTAAGACGCCGAATACTTCCAAAATGGCGCCAATGCACTGATTACAGACGACAATGTTGGTTTCGAGTCTAAGCGAAAGTGACGACAGGTGCAAGAAGCCTATCTCTACCGGCACTTCACGGCGATGTTGCTGTTCCGGCGATTCACGCGCAAATTGTGGGCATTTGGCAGGCGCCTGTTTCAGATTTTCAGCGTTGCAAAAGCTACAAGAGCGAACTCCGTGCACGTGCTCCGTGCTCAGAGCACGCGCGCTCATGCATGTATGAGAGTAGTTCAAGGTATGCTCGCGCTTACGGTTTAACAGAGATTTCCTCCTGAGTATGTGCAGTGCCCACATTTTTCACCTGACCACAAGCTTGTTTATCAACAATGAGTCGGTACTTAAGAAGCAGCGTTCTCCACATCAGAATTCAATAGAACACTGACTACAGTACCGCGGCGATAACCTTACAACATTAGAAAAGAAACAAAAACGAAGAAAATAAAATGCAAAACAAGAGAGGACCTATTTCTGTCCCCTTCTTACTCTGCGTCTCAGATTTTCAATATTTTGCTACACCTCCTGCATCAGTCGGCCCTCTCAGTGTGTACCCCCATATTCGATTACGAGTGAGGCCTGTTCGCCCTGCACTTTTCAGCGCTGTTGTAGACAAGTGGAGGTACGCACGACCTATAGAGGTACGTCGTTCAATCGTCATCTTGAAACTGTTTATATCATGTTTTACGTATCTTTTAACGTAAATAGGATGTTGAATGCTTGTACAAGGTTGGTACTTAAAGTAATGAGTAACATCCTCTTACAAATGCCTCACTTAAAACGAGACTGCGTCATTTTTTTCCGGACATTTGTTTATTTTGTTACATAGTCTCTATTTCTTCGCACGCACTGTCTTGAAGTTTGAAAAAATCCTGCCGATAGAAATCCGTTCCGGCCTTGCGGAGACATGCAGTGACGCACCACGGTGCCTCGATAACATCTGGTGTCTCGTAGCGCTGGCCTTGCATCTGATCCTTCGCATCCAAGCAGATAAAAGTCAAAGGAAGTCAGATATGGCGGGTGCGGAAGATCTTCCCACCCTGTTTTGTCGATTTCCCTCCCTCAAAGCAAGTGCTTTGGGGAATTATTGAAACTAAAGCAAGCGTGCAGGCGAGCTCGTTCAATACTGATATGGTAACCCAGGAGCGGGGTAAAACTGGACGGACAACACAAAGCTCCAAACACAGCTGAAGTCTTATTAGGCCGAATCATCCTTAAATAAGGTTACGACCAAGACAAGTATACACAACAAAGAAAACAAGAAAAGAAAAAGATTGAACACTTCCCGTTCTTTCCCCCGCACCTAGGTTACCATGTCACTTTGAGGATGCGCATCAAAAAGCGAGCGAAGCACGCGCCACACGCACAAACGCTGAAAATCGGGATTCTATTCGCAACTTTCACGGCCTATACGGGGCGTACTTTTACGACCTATACGCCTGTCAAAACGACTGTCATCTGAATGATCGTCGTAGAACAGCAGCACGAGGCTGGGTCTGCGACGCGTAAGTAATTCTAGTTTTGCTATATACAAGCAGTATTAGAACCTTTCTTTATTTTTTCACATCAGGAGGGTGTGTACAAGCACCTTTATTGTGAAGCCCATTATGCAGGAGCTGGGGAGCGCGATTCTCACACCGCGGTATCACCATCGCTGAAAGTTGCGAATTTATAAAATTGGTTTTAGACACTTCTGTGTGGATATCTAATTTTTAACAATGTTTGTCTGTTTTACACGCAGTTTGAGATCTACTCATTTACACAGCGAGTCAATTGCTGACAGAGGTATCGTTTACTACCCGAGCGAATTATTATCTTGTTATTTTCTCCCGTCGCATAGAAAGAAAACGTAGGAGTGCCTGAAGAGACGTGGAGCATTTCTGGGCATGGCTTTCATCCTTCTTCATGTCTAGAAAAATCCGGAAGGTTCGGTTAGATGTCACCAAAGTCCAAAAAGCAACATTCCTCTTATTCTGAGACATTGAGCGC
Organism: Ixodes ricinus; assembly: GCA_037355805.1. Taxonomy (NCBI): domain Eukaryota; kingdom Metazoa; phylum Arthropoda; class Arachnida; order Ixodida; family Ixodidae; genus Ixodes; species Ixodes ricinus. The sequence continues at coordinate 261,368 of JAZHYW010011167.1, read as the reverse complement.
GAATGCTACAAAACATCAGAGATATCTGAAAACTTCATTTAGATGTCATAAAATTTCAGATAGAATCAAAAATTTTGTTAGTCTTTGAGCCCGAAGGTTACCAAACATCGCCCGCGCACTAGGCTTTCCAGTTCAATGACACCTAACATTGTTATGCAAGGCTCAATTTAGATATTGTACCCGTATCACACGGGTGTTTCGAAGTGCCACTTAGCCCGAATATTATTTGGGAGACTGGCAATGAAGACGCTCCACGCTGCATGTTCTGCTCCGCTAATCGTTTGAATCGGAGTCTGCATACTCTTGGTATATCTGTTCAGACATACGAGTTATGATGCTCCAAGTAGATGTGGGAACTCGTTTAGGAAGTTAACACAAAAGACTAACGCGACGGCCACGACAAGAAATAAGCAGACCACAAAATTATTTTATACAGACTTGTTCCCAAGAGCTAACAAAAACTCTGTGTCCTGTTTCTGGTCACAGGTGGAAATAATTAATAAATAGTTGTCACTCGTCCAGTCAGCCTGTTGCAAATACGAAAAAACATTAACCCAGTAGTACTCCTCGACAAGACAAACTACCTTCTGTTTTCTAAGGCTTCAGCAAACATTTTTGGAGAGGCTGGTGTGACGTATGCGCGGAGTTTTGTTTCAGTTGAGAGAATTTGGGAAAATCCCAATCATTCAAATTTATCCAACCAATTAATGCAACAAGGTGGGTGACAAACTTCAGCACAATCTCTCAATATCAGTGACATGCTGACTGAATTTCAAAAGCTCATTTGTTTTAAGACAAACAACCAAAACAACGTCTACACAGCTGAGGTTCCCTTTGCTCAAATTGGTGCTTCATTAGGCGGAAACGTAAGGTATCACTTGCAGTACACCAAACGCCTGGAAACGCCAATACGAATGCAGCTGGTCTACTTTCTGAACGCAGAAAACAAAATAAGGAACGGGGTCACCGAAGGCAGGTGAGCCGTTATCTAATAATAGATCCGGAGAGTTGGGCGCAAAAACTACTACGTCTTTCCGAGTTTTCTCAGAATATATACCGTCGTGGAGCTCGTGAACTCCTTGCCTGCGTTTTGTTTCTCAAAATGTACACCTTATGAAGCTCCTTGAGTGTGGTGTCAATGTTCTCGTCCGGTCCTCGTCTCTGCAGCTGACTGGCGTTATCACGTTCGCGCTGGCATACTGCAGCCGCATTTATGTCTACCAGCTGTCTCGGCTCGTGGTGCGAGCGGAGCCAGACCCAAGCGTCGTCTACGTCATCATCGTCTCCTTTCTCTACTGGTTTGTTTCACTGCTCGTGCTGACCTCGGCGCTCCTCTCCAGCACAGGACTGCTCGTCACAAGCACATTCTTTGTGAGTATATGCTACCCCGTTCAGATAAATTCTTATTAACTCCGCGACGATACACAGGGTGTCCCCCAAAAATATGTACAGGGTTTTATTCACCGCAAAGGTAAACTACGCATTGCCGAGCGCTCATTCTCCCCCAATTGTAGCGCTAGTGGTCCGAACCAGCTGACAAACTTTCAGAGCTATAGCCGTTACCTTATTAAAAAGTTATTGGTGATTTTCTGAAATTTTCGAATGGGAAAGCGAAGGCCGAATGCACAGAGCGGGATGGCGCCAGTTAGAGAAAACGGGCGAAAACGGGCCCCATTTTCTAATTAAAATTTTCAGAAAATTGCTTATAACTTTTGAATGAGATAATAGTTGGTTCTGAAATTTTGTCGCTTGGTTTGGACCGCGAACGGAAAATTTTAGCTGAGAATGAGCGTTCGTGACGCGTAGGTTATCTTTGCGATAAAAAAAACAAAACAAAAACACTGTATTTCTTTTTTTTTTTTGGTTTCGGAGGGGGAGGGGCGTTTTGTATTACTGGGAAAACAGGTGCAACACGGGAAGGATAGAAGGTAGCCTAATAATTTATGTTTGTAGTTGCCGCCGTGAGTAATAGACAAAAACAACCACCGTGCAAATGCCGAAGCTACAAGAGCATTATGCGTCCGCCGGATTTTTTTTTTTTTTTTGCGCGTATAGGGTACCAGACATAACAAGCATAAAACGAAAATTTGGGTTGGCCGGCAGATGAACGAATAATACTATAAATTTGTAACTAATCAGATAATTGGTACTTTTGTCGCCTCTACATGGATGGCTAGGGTACGTTTTCAATAGTCACCTTCCTATTAATTTTTGACTAAGCTATGCCGACGAGCCCAAATTATCAACAGGCTTCCGCAAACCCTTGAAACTCTAATCTCTAAGAACAAATTACACCATCTTCCCTAGGGGAACCATGGGGTGATGCGGAGCATCGTGTTGGTTTCGAGGAAAGAGTCAGTTTCGTGCTGACGTCGAGAGATGGCGCCACCGACTGCCCCAGCGTTAACCCCTACGCGAGCCTTCGTCGCGGCTCGCGGCAGAGAAACTTGGAACGCTCGCCGCTCGCCGTTTATTTTTTTTCACACTTGAAGGAGAGGAGACTAGAGGAGGAGAGTTGCGCGTGCGCGCGCGGTGTGAGTAGAAACGAGCGCACGCGCAGTGCACGCAGCTGGTAGAGAGAAAGAGCGGAGAGAGTAACGCGCAGCTGTTGGAGAGAGGGAAGGAGGAGAGTTGCGCGTGCGTAGTGTGAGTGCGGACTACGACGCCGCGGGACATAGACCCGAGCAAGAGATGCTCCGCATCTAAAACGCCTGGTGCTTTACTTCACTGCCGAACATGAAGGTATCCAATCACTGCGAACAAGCGGAAGGATCCCACCGAATGGTGAAGCTCGGACTACGATTAGATCTGAAAACTGAGATGTTTGCGAGAACAATGAGCGAGTGAAACGTTATGAACATTGTCCCAGCGCACATCGGATTATTTCAGGTCTAACGTTTTCTGAGCATCCTCATCGCGAGGATCCTACCGATGTTTCCAGTGATTGGACTATCTGTGTGTTCCGCGGAAAAGGGAAACACATACACACCTTTCAGTTTTGTTCTTAGAGTGCACTCCCTTTCAGCTCAGCTAAAGCAAAAGCAGTCCCTCTGCACGTTAACGCGTGCAACTGGACAACACCTATCCGGATGGCACATGAAAAGCTACAAGACAAAACAGCCTTTCGCTCCAGCCTGATTAAAGTGTGAACTTCAGAATCTTTGTGGAGATTTTTATGCATCTTCTGATTATGTCAACCTTTAAGGCCGCTCTTGGTCACTGACAGCTTAAAAGGGCACTGAAGTCGATTCTCAGATCGTCCTTTTGTGGTGTCAACTCAATCTAGACGCTCTAAACATCCCAACAAACCCAAAATCACAATCGTGCATAGCTTATTTCCTAGTTAAAAGCGTGTTGAAGGATCGCGACACGCCCTTTTTGGGAAGAATTTGCTTTGGAGTGAAGTGGTCGACGAAGGACGCTTGTCGGCGAGTTGCAAGTGATGGCTTCACCCGCGGAGAAAAAGAGGAGTCTTACCCGAATGTGTATACATCAGAGTCTTCTAGAAACAAGTTATAATAAAATCATTCGAAATGTGCGCGTATTGTAGGATTTTCATTGGTCCACACAGTGTAGTCCGCGAGAAAAAAAGAGTCCACATGTTTTTCTATTGCCCTGAGATGAATAAGCGGTTTTGTAATATAGGACTCAGTATATGTGGGAACTAACAGATTTTAAACAATATAAGATCAAAAACGACCTTTTTCAAAAATGACTTCAGTGCCTCTTTAAGAAACGCAAGGCGTGGCCTATGACGCACTTCTTGCTTTGTGACCACAGAAGATACAGGTATGAGCGCCTACTCTTGGGTTGCTTTCCGTTCTCTCAAGCGCTCGTGCAACCTTTAGACTTTCCTAATGCTGCACGCTCGTGGCCGCCCCTTCCACAGCGTTATCTCCGAGGTATTAAAATGAAATACAACAGTGCACTTCTCTGTTTCTCTCTTTCTCTTTTCGTCGGGGTAGTACGTCCTGTTTCAAGCTTTCGGGCTCGTCTTCTACCTCAGTGGTGGAATATCTCTTCTTGCCTTGGAAACAAGCCAGTCCGTGGCCATCGCCGCTGGGGTCAGTAGTCCATTTTGATTTATACAATTTGCATTCTACTTTGAAGGAGCTCTACTCCCAAATATACATATGTGTAACATGCCATTGAGTAAGCACTGTCCGCATATTGTTGACAAAGTGCGCTCATATCGTTTCCGGTAGAAACTAAAACACAGGTTATAGCAGTGAAATTATTTACAATGCAATCACATCTTGCTTTTCTGTTGTTTACCAGTTTACCAGGTAACGTTTTCCGTGCGACAAAAATATATTGCGGGAGGGTGCGGGTTATCCTTATGCATGCTGTGTGACGCTAAGCGACTTAGTACACGTGAGCTTCAAGAGAGATTATTTCCTTTCTATCGTACTTCCGAATCGCTCGAGTACACCAACAGTACTTATTAAAGCCGCGCCTTCAGCGCCGCCCTTGCGCAAGCTTCCTAAATACCTTCACGCGTTTCCGTAATCAAGCGAACTTCAAGGTTAATCGCTACTATCAGCAGAGACGCCTAAAGCCTTTGGCAGGTGAAAGTAGTACCCTTTTGTCGACGTGCAAACACGCGAGGCACGTGCGGGAGCGAGTTCAGGGAAGAACAACCTTACGCCTTGACTGCTTCGGTTCAGTGCTCCTCCTCTATGTCCTTCTGAAGGACTGTACAGGACACGTCTCGTGCACTGAGGGGCTTTATACTCCTGGTCAACTTTCTGTGGCCATGCAGTCAAAGCTATAGGGAGGGAGGAGGGGGGGGCGCTCGAGCACCTTCAGTGCCGATCAAATCTGTACACGAGCGCTCTTCGCTTCTTTTGAAATGCCACAGAAAGTTGTCCACGTGTATCGAACAGGCGACCCATTGGCAGCCTCTGGGAATCTGTGGCATCCAGTGCTCACGGTGGCACGAAAGCTGGGACGGACAGTTAAGTTCGCATATTTGCGATCACGGCAGATTCCGGGAATTCTCTGACATTAGTGTGACCCTGATACCGCTTCGAGTGCGCTGCCCTCCCAGGCATACTTGGTTGTGCGTTAGGTTCCGGTAGTGATACCGTAGCCGCGAAAAAGGATCTGCTAAAACTCCATGTTATCGCTGCAAACTTCAGGCTGTTCTATTCTACTAGCTTAAACCAGAGGTCCCCAAATCTTTGAATCCCCCGAGCAGCATGGGGCGTTGCACTGCGCATGCTGTTTGCGACGCCCCAAGCTTCTGGGGGGACCCAAAACGTTCGGGCCCCCTATTCTAAAACTCTCCACTATCATTCCACGTGACCAATTAGCGTGTCACGGTCTCCACTCGCGGTTGACAATGTGACTTTAAATCCCGTTTCCTTTCTCTGAATACTTACTGAGAATGTTGCTTCGAAGAGAAAAAAGTTCCTTTCATGATCACTATTTTATATCCTTAATGAACACACAAAACGTTATACTCTTATTGACGTCTCAAACTAAAATTCGTTTAATGTACAATGTTCAATGCGCAATGCTCAAGATACAATATGTGTTCCGCATGAGTTTGGTGAGCACTGTGCAATGAAACTGCACGGTTATAAGTTAAAAGAAACGGGTATATTATGAAGACTGAGTTCCAGCGAAATTCTAAACGTACTTGCGAATGGTTCGTCTTCTTTCGTCGTAAGTAACGTAAGAAAATAATTATTCCGCAGGTTTTCGCTACAATCAGCGCAGTACTTCACGGTCTGCATTCTGTTCTGGTCTACATGAAGCGCAAGAAGTGAAAGAATCCCGTCCAAGGTCATCACGATGAGTTGTTTTGGAGCCACGGTCGAACGACCCGCCAACCGCAATCGACGCATGAAGGTGTTCAATGTCATCGGGGACGTAGTCGTCCTTGCCGGGACCTCGACGCAGCCGGTGGGGGAAAGACCGACGTTGAGAGGGCTTTTTCGAAGGGGACAAAACGTCGAGTCGCCGAAAATTCCCCGTAGTAAAACATCGATAACAAGAGAATAAACTGCGGGTTTCTAAAACAGGCACCTTGAAACGTTTTGATACGAGGAGTCGAGCTACGTGGATGACTCGCTTGAAAGATTGCGGGCGTGCCTTGACGCGGTCTTTATTCGGAAATGTGTGGGACCAAGGAGCGCTAGGTGAGATCAGTTTGAGTTCGGATGTCATCGCCCCTTCCACCTCCCTAGAAAAACAAAAAAGAGTAACCACAAGGCTCTAGAAGGACGATCGATATCACTCTTGGTTGCCAATTGCAGATCTAACGCGATGACGGATGTCACCATGAGATTTATAAGATATGAGAGATTTGTATGCGTTCTTAATATAGTTCTATTTGTATGTTTACATCCGAATAACTGCGGATTTTTTGCGATATTATTTTTAACGAAGGTCACTGAGAGTCTCCTGCCTCTTACCTATAGACAAGGAATAAAACACAAACACACACACACACACACACACACATGTCATCGCCCCTTCCACCTCCCTAGAAAAACAAAAAAAGAGTAACCACAAGGCTCTAGAAGGACGATCGATATCACTCTTGGTTGCCAATTGCAGATCTAACGCGATGACGGATGTCACCATGAGATTTATAAGATATGAGAGATTTGTATGCGTTCTTAATATAGTTCTATTTGTATGTTTACATCCGAATAACTGCGGATTTTTTGCGATATTATTTTTAACGAAGGTCACTGAGAGTCTCCTGCCTCTTACCTATAGGACAAGGAATAAAACACAAATACACACACACACACACACACACACACACACACACACACACACACACACACACACACACACACACACACACACACACACATCCAAGAGCAAATCATTGTGAGGGCTCCAACGTTTAAAGGCAGGAACGCATGTGTGAAAAACCAACCAAAAATTGCACTAAATTCGGAACATGCAAAAATAGCTTCACATTGACACGATTAAAACGCACACAGAAGAAACCCAAGGGTGGCCACTCATCATACAGAAGTTGCTCATATGATTTAAGACCAAACATTTGCAACTTACGCGCGATCCCCCGCTAAAAAAAAAAAAAAACTTTAATTTTTTAGAGGGGGCGATTGTGGGTTGGTTTTTTGCGCTTGCGTTCCAGCATTAAATCAGATTCCCTTGCGCAGAGCCGTGTCCCTGGGATGTAGCGAGTGTCACCACGTGGTCCAGCAAGCGTCAGAGTGTGTCGCCACGGGCGTCATGACTACGTCAACGAGATTTTAGTTTTGAGAGGAGAGGGCACAAACATCTTGTTTTTTATACTTAAACTTACAAAGAGGGTATTTAGCTTCGGGCTTAGAAATCTTATGCAACTTGCGCGTTAGTATATGCGTGCATATACATTACATAACATCCAGATCGGAAAGTGGAAACCTCCATCATTTCGTGGTTTTCTTTAAAGCCATTCGTGAACCAGTTTGAGGGAGTTTTCCACTTTGTGCCCGCAGGAATAAATAAACACATAAATACATCAACAAAGAAATAAACGAATCAACGAGTTTAACGACTTCTTTCGTTTCGAAGGTGGTACGCGTATTAAAATGCACAGTTTCCTGTCAACAGAGTGGAGAGACGCATTAAAATTAAGGTAATGGTAGAGGTCGAATAAATCGTTCGAATCAATGGAATTAAGCGATTGTAACATTCCCACTGCTTTTAAGGTGATTATATTGTGTACGTCCTCGCTGTCCTAGCTGAAATAAACAAGCAAAAAAAAAGCGACTTTCGCTCGTTTGCAGTATATCTTCCTTCGTTTTTGCTTTCGCAGACGAGCAAGACAAATGCTATGCGCCGAGAAACTCGGAGAGAAGAGGAGACGAGAGGGACGTCTGACCACCGAGCTCTGATTGGAAGGATTAGAGGGTAGACCTAAAGCTAGCTGCCCTTGGTCTCCACTGCACTCGTAGAACGCGTTAGAGCGCGAAACGCCGGCGTCCGGCGCCGCGCCGGACGCCGGCGCGACGCCGCAATCAATTGATCGGCGCCGCAATTGGTCGGCGCATTCGAACGCGTTCGACGAGTGCAGCGAAGACAAAGGCTGCTAGTTTTTTCTGTTTACCCACTAATTCTTCCAACCAGAGCATAGCTCTCCTCTTTAACAAGGCCGAATTTCCCTTTGTGTTCTGTGCTGAACAGTTAAAGCTGTTTTTTTGCGGAGTGTCCGGTTCGCCAATAGCTGCGTAGCATCAATAGCTGATAAATAAAAGGCACAGTAATCAGCTCGAACACTTTCGTTCGTGGGCGAGTGACGGGAGTTCTGAGTCCGGTCGTTAAACGTGGTGGGCCGGCGAACCCTTCGCCTTTGCGCCTGGTCATTTACGAAATGAGGGCTTCTTTAAAGTGGCTGGAGCAATGAACGTACTTCCGCCCTTTGTGAGCCGATAACCTATTTTTGTGTTCTCTTCCTGATATGAGGAAATCATGCTTATGCTGCATGTGACGTCAATGTGTGCGTATAGACTCGTTTTCTCTTTTTGCAGACATTAGAACCGGAGATTCGACACTTTGCCCAGACAACTCTAGAGTTGTAGAGTTGTCTGGGCAAAAACACTTTTACTGTTTACAAGCATGAACTGCCTCCTGCGTCCCAGGCGACTTCCGGTCGCTACGCCTCTGCAAGCCTGTCGAGCTTGCTTATGTCACCAGTGCTAGAAAGCATAAGTGCTACACGAACAACAAAGTTGGAGATTTAACGAGGGCCCTCGGCTGTACAATTTAACGTCTTGGAGGAGACAAGCTGGTTTACAAGAATATTCGAATAATTTTAACAGATCTCGCACTTCGTTATTTTGGCGTTCACTTGGAGAATTGGTGGTTAATCGTTTCATGGACATTTTAAGCAGCGGTGTAAAGACGAGCTTTGTTCATTCTTTTTATGAACCGGAAGTTCTCTGGGAACGTCAAAGACTGGAGCGCCGCCTAGTGGCGTTTGCCTTGAAAAGGGTCTACTACATCATACAGCTTGCCGAAAATCAGTCACCTCGATATCCCTGGTTCGAATGCCGCGTGCCAAGTTTCTCCTTGAACTCGTTGCCATGCGGCATTCGAAGCGCGGATCTCGTGGTGACTTGGGTTCGAATCTCTATGCAGACTGTATTTTGTATGATGTATAAGCAGTGTGACCCCGGCTTACCGCTTCATCACCAACTCAGAATCGCATAGGGCATAGAAACACCAAGCTATTGTCGTCGCCCTCTGATCCAGATGAATGTGTTCATACTGCAACACGATTCATAGGGGGAAATCCAATGCAGGCGACTCCCAGTGAAACGCAGTTATGTCAGGTGAAACGGCGTATCGGTGCAGGTGACACGGAAGCATAGCTGGTGAATTGTGGTTTCTGCATCTAGACGAACGTGGTTGTTCTGTCTCAGGTTGATCGAACCCGACTCGAACGTGGTTGTTCAGTCGGGTGACACGCAGAAGCTATAAGCCCAGAATTGTCCAGAAATATTTAACATTGTGCACAAAGACTACAAAAGTGTAAAAAAAAATCAAAACAAATTGGTTAAACTATAATAACCCAGACCAAAAAAAAAATCAGAATATCTTTACGGGTGCTTTCGGTTTCGAAACCGTGCGCACAATTTGGGAGTGAGGTATTCCGTTCATAAACAAATGCCGCACGCAAACCTCTCGTCCTAAAAAAAAAAAAAAAAAAAAAAAAAAGATTATGGAGACGTTTTGAGCGTTGTGTTGTTCAAGAGTAAGGCAGTTGAGGTCTTTACTTTATGAAGCATGCCATACCTGCCAGAGGTCCGAATACGCACTGGAGAAAACCCTCTTTTCTCCTGATACTTTTGAAGGCAGGACAATTTGCCAGCCCTGCCAAAATGACTCCAGTTTCTTTCCTTCCTACAGATGCGCACTCCGACGTCAGCTCGCGTGATGATATACTCGATTACATTCCCACTCGCACAGCTGAACTCCGCCACCGTATACATATGTGGAATTATCTTCAGCTCTTAATAGTCACTTACTATAAAGGGGCAATAAAGTGCTTTTTAAGACCCTCGTTCGATGGTCATAGCTCAATCTACGAGCTCTAAGTATCCTAAAAAAATGAAAGACGTTTACAACTTCCTGTAACGCCGCTTTAGAGCGCAGCTCTTGAGGAGGAGGAGGAGAGGAGGGTAGGTCGTTTTTATTACTGTATTTGTTTACGGTCCCGTACGAATACCAGAAATTGTATACGATGTTGTACTGTAGACGTAACAGTTGAAAGTTCTTGTTGTGCGTGAAACAGCTTTCTGACTGAATTTCTAGATCTTCCTGCAGAGCTGTAGCAGGCACTGGTACAACTGAACTGTAGCACTTTAGTTGCCTAAGCACCCAGACAAAAAAACAAATTCTTGAGTGCTCGTACAAGCAAAGCACTTTACAGAGCTGTACGCTCTTGTGGTCGTGCGTTCGCGGCGCTGCACAGGACTTCTGAGAAGAACTAAATGTAATAAGCTACAAAAATTATTAAGAAAGTGCTTTCAATTAATAGTATAATTTAACCATAAAACAGTATTTTGTAGGCATGTCAGTGGCGAAATAACTTATTTTTGTTAAATGTGTTTATTAAAATCGTGCATTCACAGGTTTCGGGAATGGGTTGTCTGTGCATTCTTAAATACTTAGCGTTTGTGTAGTTAGAATTAGCTAAATAATACAGAGTGGCAAATATCAGTATATCCAGCTATCGCACCATCGTAGTACCTCAAATAAAAAACATAATTTCTTTCTTCTTTTTTTTTTTTCTTTTCATTGACAGTCAAGGTGTACGGACTTATCGTGTCCTGCGGTATGATAGCGATGGAATGGCTACCTTATCTTATAATTGAATCGAATTGGATGGTCGCACACCAATTAAAAAATATTTGATCATTCGGTTTTTTACAGCTTGAAGACATGTTAAAAATTCCCGAACTCCAAGGAGCTTGCTGGGAGAGCCGCGCGCGCTCACCTTGTTTGTAGGAAAGATTCCAAGTAAATTACTCGCTTAAGGTGATGACGAACGCACATACAAATTTTCATTTGTTCTATATCTTTGCTTTCAGAAATTGACGGTTGCAGATGTAAGCCCGAGCAGCTCGTGTAACTACGAACCCAGATGCTCCTTGAATTTTTTTGTTTAGATCATTTATTTAAGATTGACTGGCAGAGAAAGTAGAGGAAAACGCGAGACACTAAAAAAGATAATAGCATGCTCGAACGAATGTTACCTGTTGTCATACTCCGCCATTGGGGCAAGCCCTGAAGACGAAAGAAGAAAAAAACCCGCCATCATTTCAAAAGAACCCAGCCTTGGGTCTGGGAGAAGCGTGACTAAACTGCAGTCCTCCGTTGAAAGAGTGCTCATTATAACGATGACGCGCATCGACAGTTTGAGGGTCCGTGCCTTTTGCAACAAAAGCGTTGTCGTGTAGCGAGATATTTCTCAATTATTAGCGCTCAAAATGACTATATACCCTTCATCGAAGACTTTTCTTTATGAAGACTCTGCGAAGAAGGATGCGAGAAAAAAAATAAAGAATTCTAAAAGACCAATCTTTTGCGACAGAGCATCACATTGTGACGGCGATGCTTTTCAGAACAAGCGCTCGTGCGCACTACATCGGTGGGTTAACGTGGAAATGTCCCGTCAATGTGAGGCTGTTTTTTCTGCCTGGCAGGTATACGTTTGAACAGTTTCTTTTTATATATATATATATATATATATATATATATATATATATATATATATATATATATGCCTGTTGTTTTGTAGAATTTTGAATAAAAGAATAACGAACTCAAGAAGAGTTTCAGAAGTTTCGGAAAAGTTAGATTACTATGCAAATAACAAATAAAACGAAAAAACAAAATTTTTTAATCCAGATGCAAAGTTCAGTTTTTTGTCACCTAGCTGTAATCCTAACCGTAGCCGTCACCGTAATCGTAACCGTAGCAGTAGCTGCACAGGAGCGTCATCAGCTAAATTTATGGTGCTAACGTTCAGGTAAAAATGGCGGGCTAATGTCGTTAAAGGGCCACTGATAACCCCAACATCGACACGTCTTTAATGTGTCATGCGCTTCAGAGGTGTGTAATGTATAAAAAAAGTATTTCATCTCGAAGAAAAGTTATTTTAGCGTATAAAAACGTCCGTCAAACAACCCCCCTCCCCCCCCCGAGCTTTCTTTCCGCAAACCAAGCCCTTCCTTCTTGTTGTTGTTGTTGTTTTGCAATAACGTAGTTGGCGATTTATAAATTGCGAGGTATAACAAGTTGCATGTCGGTGGCAATTAATAAGGGAATTAATTAAATATGTATTTTTACAACGATTTCAAACGTACTACGCCGCTGACTTCAAAATAGAAAAATTCAGATCCCGGAATTATTACACTCATCGTCAACTATTTTGTGCTATGTTGTAAAGGCTAGCGTAAGTTTCCACAATGCGGAAGCCCCGCACTGCTTTGAGAGCAAGTGGCTTCGTCTTGCGTCTCATTTGCAAGAGTTCTCGGTTACAGGTGCTCGTGTAATAGGGTATTAGACGGAGTAATACCCTTGTTAGAGGGCACCCTCAACCACGGTTAAAGGGGCGGTGCAATGATATTCATTTGAAATGTTTTCCACTTTAAACGAACTTACTGGCGTGACTCAAGTATACTCGCACGCAACGCCTTTGACCAAGAAACCTCATGAAGAAGCCTTTGACCAAGAATAAAAGCAACTGGTTTCCTTCAATATCTCCTTCGTAAAACTTGATGACGTAGTGTAGATGTCGCAGTGTTAGCAGAGTCCCCCAGTGACAACGTTACTAGATTACCTCAGTTGTGGAACACCCACTGAGGAGGTACCCCCCTCACTCAGTTCAGTTCGCCTCCCGTCGTTTGAAGCGCCACCTAGATTTTCGTTTCGAAACTTTTTGTTTCATAGAGTACGGTGACACGCCATCTAGACGCTGTGCTTCGAAACGTATGTATTTCATAGAATACACTACAGTGACCATAGCAGCCGCCGGCGCGTCGAACGACGAGAGGCGAACCGTGGTGAGCTAGAGGGGGGGGGGGGGTAGTGCTCGTGCGATCAGCGTCTATGAGAAGTTCCGTATTGTGTTTGTATTGTGTTTTAAAGTTTAAAGTGTGTGGTAAAACACAAGTATTGTGTTTTAAAGTTTAAAACGCTTAGGGTGATTTCTAGGGATTGCTTCCGGACGTTTGCAACAATAATAATATTGAGGTTTCAGTTGTCAGCGGTAGGTATATTTGATTTTCGAAATATTTTAGCAGTGCCTCATTTTTCTAGCTTCGAGTCAACGGAATTTTTCTCAGCATTAACATAACAGAACATAACATAACATAACGTAATATAATATAATATAAGAATACACATAGACAAATAACGTGCCGATCGAGGAGAGAGACAGGGAAATCCAACATTACGGGCAGGCGCCCTTCCGTCAAAAGGTTACTTCGAGAGCATGGTAGTGCTTTTAGACACGGACGAGAGGAGAGAACAGGACAACACAATGCGCTATACATGTTCTCAAAGTTTTAGAACTAATTCGCCCAAAGAGCAGCATTGATTACTTCATCAATTTACTGAAATGCAGATCGCAACTCCCTATGGAAAGTGGATTGTGGAGTGATTAGTCACAGACATATCCATCATTTATCGTAGATTAAATGCTTTGAACTATTGTATGCCGTATTCGCCAGGTTCGTTAGCGTTAACCGAATGACACTTTCCAAAATGAACACAATGACACAATCAAAATTTACCAAAACACACCGAAATGACGCATTTAAAATTTAACCGTGATAATAAAAAGCACACACACAAAAAAGTTAGTTTGAATTTTACATTTTGTGTGACAATAGCCGTTGAGATAAAAGAAAGGGTAACATTTTACGAGACTGAAGAGAAGTGTATGTGCAAGTTCCGACCTTGAATATAGAGTTGTAGCTATCGCTGGCAAATACTGGAATTGTGGCGCCATCTCTGTACGACGTCGGAAACCGCATGGTGAGGGTTTCGTCGCCATGTAGCCAAATACAGTGCAGCTCATTACGGGTGATTATGCTACCATAACCCCATCGAGGCAATCCCGTCCCTGTGTCTGTGCTATTACGAGGAAATTTCCTTCCTCCTCTTAGTGGTGTGCAACGCCACATAAAAGTATATGGCGGTTGCACGAAACGCCTTTTCACTTCCCATTAGCGGCGTCCCGCCATGTTGGTGAACAACGCCCATGATAAAATATAAAGCGCGCCAAAAACAAGGACGAAAAAGAGAGGACACGTAAGACAGAAAACAACGCCCGCCACTTTCCCCATTAGTTTGCATGCGGACAATTAGTTATTGGCGTCGGTTTTTCTTTTTGTGTGTGTGTTTTTTTTGTGTGTGTGTTGGTGACACGCACAAGCATGGCGAGTAGCTGTCTGTACGACAAAGCTCTGTAAGTACGTTCGAGGAGGACGTATTCGGACTGCGTAAAAACATGCTTGCTCCGTTTTCTTTTTTTCTTTTTTTTTTTTACTTATGCAGATGTTTTTTTATGTTGTTTTTTGTTATTTGCATGGACGACAGAGGTTCGCTATTCTGCCAGGCTTGCTCAGTATCTCTGCGCGATCCGCAGGAAGCGAAAGCTCCCTGGTAATTAGGCCAAGAAATACCCAGACCTTGAACATAGATGGCAGCGACGACTTGATTGTCGGCAATTTTCGTCGCTTGCAAGTTAGCATGACTAATTCCAGTTGATACATCCAGCTGAATATCTCGTCACAAGACGGGTCACTGTATTTAAGCAACTGTGTATTTATTTCCGAGAAAATATTTCATATCCTGAAATGCTCAGCTCTCATTGCGTTGTTTATAATACTATCATGTTGCGAAAAACACACCGGTTTTCATCGACGGTGCGACGCCAGACCCATCCGAGCAACTAGCCATCGCCAGCGAAAACGGCGGAAATGTCTGCTGAATTGCAGTCCCCGCGAAATGTCCGCAGGGATGCGCCTCAGTCGGAAAAGTATGGCCACGCGCTAAAACGTCGAAAATTTTGGGTTCCTATAAGATGAACGAAATCATCACGCGTTTCTGACCTCTGCGACTCAGTCGCTGAACTACAGAACCCCTTCGTAATGTCTCGGAAATTTTAGAAGAGCAAACCCCAAAATTACGTCGTTTTCACTCATTTTTCTACCTTTTTTTTTTTTTTGACGGTCACACTTTAGGTGAACGGGAGTCCAGAAAGTGGGAATTAGTGAAAACATGGTCGCGCTTTTAGACATGGACAAGAGGGAAGAACAAGACAACACAATGCGTCCGTGTCTAAAAGCGCGACCATGCTTTCGAAGATTCAACACCAACTCGCCCAACAGTCACCCGGAATTTAGTCTACCCTGAAATGGCGGCCGGTCTCTACGCTGCAGAGGGTCAATTTTGCGTGTGTGGTACGGCCGATAACCAGGGGCTTTTAAAGGTAAATCTTGCAGTAAATGCACAACCGCACGCCGCTAAAACGTAACGTACCTGCAGTGATTTTTTTTTTTTTTGTGGGGGGGGGGGTTGAGTTGGCTGGGATGCCCATGACTTGGGGTGCGAAAGGGGGAGGAGTCAAAATGCATGTGTATAAAATATACACGCTTCACACCAGCTTTGCACGGGCGCCGCCATAACCGAACTTCAGTTTTTGTTTTTCCTGTTCCTTTTACTTCACTCCATTATTACCACAACAAGCAACGGCCGTTCCGGTGGCTTGGTATCTCAGTAAGACAAGAGAAGGTCATTAATGGCGGCTCTAATCTGGCGCGTTTGCAAAGCGTCTAGACGGTCTGCTGGATTTCAAGGGAAGGGGGCGTCTGAAGTTCCATAAGCCTCCCCCTGGCTATGCCGCTGCGATAATTGCAAGCAAGACTAGAGTGAACTAGAAACGACTGAGTGGGACGAGCTACAGTCTCCACTCATGTTTTCAGTTGCACGTCAAATTGTGCAAAGCGATCAGGTGGAACGAAGCCACTTCGATCGCAGCGCCACCTTCGCTGCGATCGAAGCGAGCGACGACACAGGTCAAGGTCATATGGGCAATATAGCCTTTTAAGGTCTATATTGTATTTTTGTTTTCTTATTTTGATGTTAGAGGTAATGTCAAAGCTCCACGTTACGACGACGAGGCGTTACGGCGACGCCACGACGTCATCGTCGTGGCTTCGTGGCGCCACCTTCGAGGGCACCAAACCGCCGAAGGAAATTATTTTCCAAGCAGGCCTCTTCACCTGCCATCTGTTTAAAGAACGGGTCAAAATATGTCGCAACTTTCGCAGCGTCAGACATTGAGCCAAAGTGTGCTACCGACCGAAAAGCCAACGCTGCCATCGCTGCAGAGAGGAGCACCCGCCACCGGAGGAGGGTGAGCCCCCAGCTGCGAAGCCAAGTGCATCATCTGCGAAGGCCCGCACGTTACGGGAAGCCGCAACTGCAAGCACCGTTTCGTCGAGAAACGCAAGAAACTCCAGGCCAAGAGGCCTCCGACTGGAAATCGGTACTCCTACTCTCGTCGGAAGACGACGACAACCCGGGTGGCGCTCGAGATCCAGACCACCGTCGCCGCGCCTATGCCGCAGCGAAAGTCCGTCGAGGGACAGGTCTACTTCCTACCCGCCCTTGGACGACCGCGGAAGAAACAGCTTGATAAGCAAGAGCAACGAGCGCAAGAAACCTCTCATCTCGAGAGGCAACAGCACCATCCAGAACGCCGACAAACAGGTGAGCTGGGCAACCAGGGTCTCCCAAGCAAACGCTGGAGAGCGCGAGTTTCTGGAGCAAACTAGAAAGCTGAAAGAGGAAAACGCTACACTCCGTATGCAACTAGATGAGCTTGAAAAGCTCCTTCAAAACATTCTATCCCCCTTAACACACCGGCAGCCGCGAGATCGGCTCCACCTACTCCTACCCAATTCTCAACTGACAATGCGCTGGATACGGACGCTAACCGCGGAATGCTAAAAAAACAGGCCTCGACAGACCTAGACGCTAACGCCAAGAGAGTAGCCGAGGCATCCCCAGACGGTGAGCCGCTGCCCAAGCCAAAAATCACCGTCCCCTCTTAGGCACCTATGCGCAAAAACGAAAGGTTAGATCAACTTCAAAAAGACAACCAAGAAACCAAAGGCAGTCTCAGACTAGTCGGAGAGACCCTCCAACAAATCCTACAACGCCTCACGGCACTCGACCACCTCGCGGCCCTAAAGGCGGCCGTGCCAATGCTCGTGCAGCAGCTACCACGTAACCCCCTCAAACAACTCAATATGGCCCCTCGACCTCAGGAAATTAAGATCTGGCAATGGAAGTGCAGGGGATACAAAAACAAACGCGGCAGCCTGCAGCTCCATATTCAGCAACTATCCGAAAAACCGGATGTCAATAGCTTTACAAGAAGCCAATCACCCGATCAATATAGCGGGTTACACGCCTGTCATTCCCCGAACACAGACCCGAAAAAGGAAATCTCGGTCATCACGACTTTCGTTCAACGCAACATCGCGGCCATACAACACGAAATCGAGGACACAAAGGTCCAACACACGCTAGTGGAAATCCCGCCGCGTAAGAAGGAGACGGAAACGTCTACAGTTACACCCAAGGACAGAACAAAAGCAACCTCCGACATTATCTGTAAGGCCGTAAAACTTGAAGGGAAATCCCAACTCGTATAGTGGTAGGCGATATCAACGCGCACCACCCAGCCTGGGGCTACCGGAAAGCGCATATCAAAGGAACGGCGTTATGGCAATCCATACAAGACGAGGGTATGACGATCCTTAACGACGTCAAAGAGCCTACAAGGATGGGCAATAGCGTCAGCATTTACACGGCCCTCGATCTTGCCCTGAGTAAAAACATTAACTCAGCCAGATGGACAAATACGGGCCTCACGTTGAGAAGTAACCACTTTATAGTGGAAACGAGCTTCCATACGGCCCCGTATAAACCTCCCCGTTAAAAACGAGACAAACGGATTGGGACAACTTCTGTAAAATTAGGGAGAAAATTTACCACTGCAAAGGAAATCGGCAACCTGAACGAGTGGACCCGCGCCCTGAAGGAAAGAAGACGTAAAAGCCTCCACAGAAGAAACAGAGGCGATAACCTCGCAACACGCAACACACGACCGACCCCAAATTGAAACACTTGTGGCAAGCCTACTTGAGCTTACAACTAAGGTGGAAAAAGCAAAAACACAATCGTATCCTCAGAAAGAGGGTAACACATCTAGAAAGGAAAATAGAAGCGTACGCGTTCGAACTCGAAAGACAGCAGTGGGGACGGGCGACAGCGTGAATGGGCATCTGGGTAAGGAAAATACGTGGCTTCTGCTACGACACTTACTAGACCCCACACAGACCAAAACGGCTCAACGCTATAGACTCGCTCAAATAGTACACCAACATGAAGGCAACACAGATGACTGAATCAAAGAACTCAGGGATAGATACCTAAACACCACGCAATCCGCCGACCCACTTCCCGGGTACGAGGGTGAGTCAAACCCAGAATTTGACCAGGAATTTAGCACTGCGGAAGTATGGCAAGCCATGAGCCAACTCAAAACAACATCAGCCGCGGGACCCGACGGCGTCACAAACAAGATATTTAGAAATCTAGACTTTACGTTAGTGACGGCCATAACTGACCTAATTAACTACTGGCAGGACGATGAAATCCCCGAGAATAGAAACACTTCAGAACCATCTGTACACCTAAACTAGGCAAGAAGCTAATAACCGAAAACCTAAGACCCATCTCCCTTACATCTTGCTTAGGGAAGCTCATGGAGCACGTGGTTCTGAACAGACTCCAAGGATATGCGGAGGATAACAAGCTCCAACCCCTCCATGCTGAGATTTAGAGCCCACCTGTCCACGCAGGACGTCATGCTCCAACTTAGCGAAGAAGTGATACCAAAAGCACGAACATGAGGGCCATCCTAGGATTAGACTTAAACAAGGCCTTTGACAAGGTGTCCCATGAGGCCATACTCACTGACCTATCGAGGCTAAATCCAGGATCCTGAAACTTCAACTACGTAAGATCGTTTCTGTAATATTCGTGGTGTATTGTTGACGTTCCTTGGAATGCGCGATGCCGACGCCTACTCGGGCCACACCCGTGTCCCGCGTCACGTGATCGATCCTCGTCTTTTGCGACTTTCCCCTGCTTGGTGGCGCCCCCTAGAGGAGCCAGTAAATACAAGTATCTAGGAGTATGGATATGTGATGGTGCAGAATATATCACTGAGCATGAAAAGTATATAATAGGTAAGGGCAACAGAAATACAGCAGTAATGAAAAATAGAGCACTTTGGAATTACAACAGGTATGAGGTGGTGAGAGAGATTTGGAAAGTGGTCGTGGTGCCTGGCTTGACTTTTGGAAACGCAGTGCTATGCATGAAATCCGAAGTGCATGCAAGACTAGAAATAAAACAGCGCGGAGTAGGTAGGCTGGCTCTGGGGGCACATTGCAAAACGCCAAACCAGGGAGTACAAGGAGACATGGGATGGACGTCATTGGAGGGCAGAGGAGTTGTGAGCAAGATAGAATTTGAGGATCGGTTGAGGCAAATGGATGGGGAGCAATGGGCACGAAAGGTTTTCAGCTATGAGGACATGAGGAGTATAGACACAAAGTGGAGACAGCGCACTAGGAAATTAAGAGGAAAGTTTTTAGGCTATAGTAGAGTTACGGAAGAGCAGGTCTCAGTTAAGAAGAAAGTTAAGGCCACAGAAAGAGATCGGTGGCTAGAGGGAATGCAGACAAAGACAGCTCTGGAAAGTTATAGATTAAACAAAACAGTTATCGCCAAAGAAGGCATTTATGACAATTCTAGGGGAAGCTTATTGTTGTTTGAGGCAAGGACAGGTGTTTTGCGAACCAGAACATACAGAGCGAAGTACCAGGAAATGGATACAGTGTGCGCTGCTTGTGGAGAGGAGGACGAGACGGCTGAGCACATGATACTCTACTGTAAAGGGCTTCACGCTATGCCTACCGAGGACAACATAGATTTAATGAAGTCATTGGGTTTTAGAGACAGCGGAGGAAAAGTGGATTTCAAGACAGCAGAGATTACCAAGCGAAGATCAAGTGAGTGGTGGCAGAAAGCGAGAGAAAACTAGGTATTTTCTTATTAACTGATGGCAAGGGGGTTTTATAGCCTCACTTTCTTTTCAGTGCGGAGTGAATATAGTTTTTACATTTAAATATTCTAAGCTTAAATGGTAAAACAAAATGGCTAGGTGGCGTAAGCTACCGCCCGATCCAAAGGGCTCAGCCGGATTCATCCATCCATTCATCCATCCATCCATCTATATTACATCTCCCTTTTTTCTCTTCTTTTAAGTCGTAAAGTTCGGGTCGGTGTACCGCGCTAGAGGTTTCGTGCTTCTGGTACTCTGTCGCAGCACAACCCTATTCCCCCAGTGTAATAGTCCCTCCTCGCCTGAACAATCTACGAGCGAGGTTGTTTCCTTGTGAGGACGATGGCGGGTGCTCACTGGCGGCTTACATAATCCCTGACGTACAAAAGTTCTCCTGGCTTGAGATCAGGCAGTGGTACGGTTCTCCTGTTATAGTACTTTGCTTGTTTCTTTTTGTGGTCAAGTACCCAGGCAGCACACCATTGTTGGACCCCCGTTGGCCCAATGTTGGCAAAAAATGGTTCCAATATTGGTCTGACGTTGGCATTTTCGAAAACGCCTCCCAATCCAATGGTGGTCCAACATTGGTGCCAATGTTGGAGTACTAGTTTGCCAATGTTCTAGCCCACGTTGGACCAACGTGGTTTGCGCTTTTTCTATCCAATATTGGCATAGAGGTTTCACCGTTGGCTGAACCAACATTGGCATCCAGCGCCTTACACACTGGCTCTTCCAACATTGCCTTAAATATTGGCTATTCCAATATTGGCATCCAGTCTAATACACTGGCTATTTTTTGCATCCATTGTCTATGCCATTATTGGATGGCATTTTTCAACCAGTGTTCTAACCAGTGTCACAAAAACAGTGCAGAGAACCAAGCAAGTCCCTTGCCCTTTTTCCTCAAGCACTGTTTTCTTTCTGATACTAAAATCTAATAAACGCAGCAAATTTATCATATTTGGACACTTCAAAAATCATTAAAGCATGCAAATGAATTGTTCATAACGTTTGACAGTTCATAATTTATTTAAATCGAATAAAAAGATTAAAAAAATTGTGCAACCAGGGGTGCCTAGGCAGACTTGGCGGCAGGCTCGGTAATGGACAAGGCAGAGGGCTGGGCGAAGGGCTGGGCAAAGGATTCCACGCAGGGGCCTGGCCACAGGATTCTGAAAGAGGCAGAAGCGGGGGTTTGGATTCAGGTGAAGGGTTTCAGAGGCTCTCAGTTCTCGCTTACGCTTGTCAATAATGAATATCAAAATAAGACATAGCTTCATTATTATTCGCCGCCCTTTAATTAAATATTCGATTAATCGGCTCAGTTGCTCTTCGAGTATAAAATCTCGGAAAGGCCTACCGACTTTTTTATGTTTACTTTTCCGTATTATAAACTTTCTTTTCCAGTGAATTATTTCTCGTTATTTTGTATGTAAAAAACTTACTACTGCCTTCTAAAATAAATGGAAGTGGATATATTGCCGGCAGCCGGCAAAATAGTCGGGCCAGAAAGTTGCTGGCAGTGTCCTCTTATTGGCTGGCTGGAATCACGTGACGTCACCGCCGATTTCTGGTGTCCGCCGGGTTCGTTGTTACGTCGTTACGTCCGGTCCATTCCGTGTTCCCCTCGTGGTCGTTTGAACAGGAGACAACATCGTCCGTCGTCCCATGGAGTCCAAAACCGACCGACCTCCAGATCCAGGAGACGACAATTACGGTCCGTCGGTGCCTTCGAGTTCGAGAGACAACTTCCATCGTCCTCCGATGGCGTCCTATAGACCGACACGCGGAGGGGCTGTGTTTACCAACACGGCCGGAAGGCCGCGCATGCGCGGAAGCTATGTGGGCAAAAGCGGCCCGTATCTCCGTGTTTTCGCCATTACGTTGTGTGGCGTGCGCTCGTTGTTAACGTTGTAGGGACGCTTCTAGTTTTATTTGTGCGTCGTATTTCCTGGCAACGTATGTCGTATGCTATGCCCGACTATTTGCAGCTCGCTACCCAATCCTGAACGGCAGCGGTATCGAAACAAACTGTGCGTGGACGCCGTTGCCTTCGAGGATCTGTACGCCGCAAACAAGGCCTGCTGGACTTCCGACATGAAGTTGCTGCCACCGAAGTCGACGGCTCACGTCGTCGTTTATTTAGTTTTTTCGGTGCAGGCGTACAAGTCTCTCGAGGCCTACGGTTACTTCGAGTTAGTTTCCGCACTGCTGGCGTGATCAGCAGACTGTGGGTCTGCGGAAGTGTATTTATTAATTAAATAAATACATACAGCGTCTTGAAGTCAAGGTATGATATTTTTCCTACCCTCGTGACCACAAGGCATGACAATCAGTAACGCTTTGTCCGTTCTGCAGTCTTGGCGGTAACACCTTACAGGTAACGGCGTTACCAGGAACGCGTTACTTTTTCAGTAACGTAGTAACCTACTCTTTACGTTTTCGAAACAGTAACGGGTAACGTACTTACGTTACTATTTCAAGTAACGTAGTTACGCTACTCGTTACTACTTCCCAATTCTTAAAGAAATTACACTTCAATTTTTTCCGTGTTTTTAGGCGTCAAGCTATGTTTTTTCTGCGTTTTCTCTCGTGAGTATTTAGGGGAAACCGTAAAAAGAGGTAAAGTAATTATGTTCAGTTTCTGCATGGACATAACGTTTCTTGATGTATGAGCTTATGCATACCTGTATTGTCAAAACCGTAAAACGTATTAAATCATAATTTAAAAAGTAACGCAGAAGTAACGTGCGTTACTTTTTATCGGTAGCGGTAACACGTTCCTTTTATTTTTTGGTAACGTAGCTCAGTAACGCGTACCTTTTATTTGCAAGTAACGAGCAACGTATATCGTTACTTTTTTCGGTAACGCCTACAACACTGCCGTTCTGTCGCCGATCCCCTTCTGCTGTGTAGCACGGGTGTAGCGAGCCTCCGACGAGCGCTTGGCCGGTGCTTTGTGCACGAACACCCTGGGAACAAAATCCGGGTGGTCTCGATCAGACAACGGTTTCCCTGCACATAAGCAAGCCTCGGGACGGAGATTGAAATGGAAGCCGCACTTGCCTTAAGAAAGTGCTTGCCGCACAAACGGTCGTTCGCGCTAGGCGACCATTCTTTTCGACCCACGGATATTATCCACCTTCTATGCCTTTCAGAGTCTGCCGGGAACTTGTGGAAACTCACTCCGCTCGGCGCAGGTATAGTATTGTGCACAGGCCGGAGCGCTGTTTCAGCTCATATTGTCCTCGATAGTACGTGTCGCTTGTCGAAATAGTCACGCCGAATGCGTTTTTTGTTCCGTGATCCGCGGCCGACATTTTATATGTTTGGAAGCGGTCCAGCACGCAGCTTTAGATTTTCCTCATTTTTGTGACTTCCCGTTATGTAATCTCAACTGACTCAACTCCGTAAGGTTGACAGAGTGAAGAGTGGATTGGTTTTTGCTGGGAAAGACATCTTGTTCAATATTGTTTTGTTGAAATATACACCTTTCATGCAGGACTTTCAAGTAAGACTGCCCGTTCAGCATCTACCTAGCTGCCAGCAGGGACGGCACATGCCTGGAAGTCAGAAGTGTCTCCCTTGCCCATAATCACGATTTATCAGAAGCCCTCATCAGGCACCTGCCCCAGCAACACAAACTACCACCTGACCTGGAAGAAAAGGCAAAGTCTATGTTGCAGCTTAAGGCAAACAAGAGGCTCGTTAGAGAGCAGCTTAAGACGGAAAGTAGTAAAGTAATTACTCTAAAGGACCTGACCAACCTGGCAGCGAAGACTAAAGCCAAGCCTCTCGGAATGATCTGGAGGCAACTGTCAATATGCTCCGAAACGAGTACAGTGCTTCTGTCCGCTTGCTAGTAGATGAGGATGAGCTTAGGGCTATATATTTCCAGGACGACACCATGAGGAGATCGTTTGAAGCCTATCCTGAGATCATTTTCATTGATGCTACTTATAAGCTGTTGGAAACAAGGATGGCATGTTTCCTTGTGATCGTTGAAGACGGAAATGGTCAAGTGAGATTGTGGCGGTTGGTCTCTTTGCCACAGAAGACGGCGAGACTCTTCGATGGTATTTCGAAACATTCAAGTATCTGAACAAGAGCTGGATATCCATTAGGGTCACTATGGCTGACAAGGACCTGAAAAAACGCCAGATTGTGACCCAGCTCCTTCCCCATTCTGCTCTGCACATATGTGCATTCCACACCCTTCAAACGTTTAGGAGGGAGATCAGTACCCAGAAACTTGGGGTATCAAGACCGATCCAGGAAACTGCACTAGACATACTCCAACGTATGGTCTACGCACATGAGTGGAGAGGAGTAGACCCAGTTGTACAAAATGCTCAAGTCATCATCGCCACCTACCATCGTGAAATACGTCGACTTGAACTGGCATCACATTCATGAAGAGTGGATAATGGGACTGAAGTGGTCTTGTGCAAACTTCATGAATTCCACTAACAATCGTGCTGAGAGCATTAATGAAAAACTAAATAGCATTGTTGACCGGTACAAATCGCTTGAAAATTTCGTGCGCAATTTTTTTCCTTTGTGCACTCAACACGAAAAGAGGTCATGCACAAAGCAGCAACCATGCTCCAGAAAAGGCGTGTGGTGTCCAGCAATGATGAAGCTCATGTGCTTTACTGTGGGCTGCTAACACCCTATGCATTCCGGCATGTGGAACGTCAACTTCATCTTTCAAATAGTGTCACTGTGAAATGTGATGATGGTGAAATGGCACAGGTAGCCACCAATGGCAAGTTGATCTCTTCTTCTGCCAGCAACTGCTCCTGTGGATTCAGGAATACGATGCCGCTTCCATGCTGCCACATCTTTGCAGCGAGGCAGCACTTTGAACTAAACAAGTACGACGAAAGCCTCTGCAGCGATAGGTGGTCTGCAAAATTATACTCTGAAAGTCTAACAAGGCTGCTTAACCACGAGCACGATGAAACGGAGGTGGTGCATGTAGAAAAGCAACAAGATGTCAGAAAGCTCTCAAGTCACCAGAAGTTCAGAAAGGCATCTGCAATTACAACAAAACTTGCCGGCATTGTGTCGGAAGGTTCAATGTCAGAATTCTAAGAAAAATTGAACTTCTGCAAGATATCCTTTGCCACTGGATGAACGGTCGTGATGTGCACTAAGCAACGAAGTGTGAATTTTCAGAAACTGTGAACATCAACCGTGCCGGAGAGGACCTTGCATATGTCAATGTACCGGATGATTGGTCAATGGAAGAGAGTGAAGCTGCCTTAAACGCAAATGAAGAAGGCTCAGTACCTCACGAGTTGGGTCAGTCCGAGTCTGACATTCTAGTTCTGGAGGGCCAGGGAGTTGTTCCTAGAGCATGTCAAGATGCCGGCACAGAGAATTTTGATCGTCCATTGTACTTGGAAGACGACCACAAATCCGCCTCCAGTCTGGAAAATCAACACCTGCCAACCCCTGATGAGACCGTTACTGTTGCACCTACTGATAAGGTCACTGAAACCTCGTCTACCTGTGCCCTCAAGAAAATCAAAATGGCAACACCAATGCGGATATGTGGGCGGCCGAAGGGCCACGCATTAACTGTGGTCGGACTCCAGAGATAAAGAAAATATGCCAGCACGGAAAGAGTTCATTTCAAGACCCTCTCGATGAGAGAAAAAGAAAAGTGATTTCAACATGGTTAGTGGGCCAGGACGCTGCAAAAGCTGCAATCCAAGGCAAGCAGCTGGAAGAAGGTGACATTGAGCAAAGGCCCGAGCATGTGCACAGTGGCATTATGGATGAGAATGTTGATGTGAACGCCGTGCGAAGTTTTTTTTTCGGAGGATGCCTGGCTAGCAGTCACAGGCGTGGTAAAATCTAAAGCTAGGCTTCAGCAGTGGGATTGTGAAGCGTGTAAGGACAATCTTGACACACACGACTCTGTCATGTGCGATTGGTGCTTGTCTTGGTACCACTTGCCTTGTGTATTCCTGAGAAAGCAACCAAAAACGAAAGTTTGGCGATGTCCCACTTGTGAATGACTCAATGTGAATGACTCAACTTGTGAATGACTCGATGTTTCATAATATTTGTCCTTTGCGTTGTGTTTGTTATGTGAAGGCAAAATAAAATGAGAATCGTAAAAGTGTCTATGTGCATTTTGCTTCTAGACATGCATGCACGGAAAAGCATTTTTGCCTTGCCGAACTTTTGATTCGAGTTGGCATTTGAAATTGAAGTACAGGGTGTCCCCCAAAACATTTACACTCCATAATTGCCTGCAAAAGTTGATGACGATCGAGTGTGTAGTAACTCAGTTAACACTTCCAAACCGAATGTGTAAATCTGACCAGTTTAAATTTAAGCAAAATCACTAGTTGACCTGTCAAAGCCCTTGATGTTTCCAAGCCGTTATTTAGTGCAAACTTTTTTTTGGGTAGAACCGTGTATTACACATGGACATATCAATTTTAGTTTATTTTTTACACATTGCAAATATAATAGGTAATTAAAGCGCATTTAGAAGTATATCTACACAAACACACAAAAAGTGAAAACCTTCTCTGTTTCATAATTTATTTCTCAGTACTCGTACGTGATTAAGACACGAACTTTACATAATGTGGAAGGCAATGAAAGGTTCTACACGTAGTATTATTTGAAAAACAAAACTAAACATAGTCGACTACAAAAAAATCCGCAGTTTAGGTCAACGTTGTCTGCGGGGGCATGTTTGGGGATTTTTACAAAGGTTGGATCGACGAATAATAAATAGTAGTTGGAATATCGTTTTATCGACTGGCATATATATATATTACAATAAAAAAATATCGAAGCTCTTTTTTGATTACTTTGAGATTCAGAGTGGTTCAAAAACGCCACACGAAAATCGCCAAATCCCACCATCGGCATTTGCTCTTTTTTAGCATATTTAGAGGCTTAAAACTCAAAACCAAAGCAAATACCTTTAACGGAATGTATTGTGGCTAAAAAAAGAGTGCTAAGAGAACACGTCGCAAAAAAAAAATTAAAAATGCTTTTTTTTTTTTATACAGCGTGATGAAATTGAGCGAAAGGTGAAAACCCTCTCTGTTTCATAATTTATTTCTCAGTACTCGTGCATTATAAAAACACAAACTTTGCTTAATTTGGAAGGCAATGAAAGGTTCTACACGTGGTATTATTTTAAAAGCGATACTAAACATAGTCGACTCAAAATAAAATCCGCAAATTAGGTCACAGTTGTTCGCGGAGACATGTTTGGGGATTTTCACAAAGATTGTAGCGACGAATAATAAATAGTAGTTATAATGTCGTCTTACCTACTTGTATATATATCACTAAAAAAATATAGAGGCTGTCTTTTGAATACTTTCAGATTGAGAGTGATTCAAAAACGCCACACACGACAATCGTCAAAACCTCGTCGTTCTTTCCCGCTTCTTTGAGATTTTTTTTCTCATGAACTAATGATGTCAGGACATTAAAATAAAAAGGATTGTTCATCTTGGAACATGCTCCACAAAATATAAAAATTTGAAGCAAACTAAAAGTACGACTGCCACTCGTTGTTTGAATCCAAATGAAACCGCCCATATATATATATATAAATATATATATATATCTTTTATCAATAAATTTAAAATGATTTGTACACTGTTAAATTCGCGTTTTTAAACTTCAAAGTTTTTTTACGAAAGAGTTACACATAAAAGACACCACGAACAGCACATCGTCCGACTTTCAACACACGATGAATCGCCGACGCTTGCTGACAGAAGGTTGCGATGCTGCGCGAACAATTTCGGAAAGATGCTGCGTAGGATACGCCGGGCGCAACGGCTTCGCGACCGTTCAAAGGGCAAAGGATTCGCGACGACAAAGTAGCGTCTTCCAACTTCAGAATGCTAACGGGGCTCTAGAGTCCCACGCTCACATTTCCGCAGAGCGAGTGCGGCCGGCCACATGGAGGTGCAGTATGCTCCCGCGTCGCGATTGCTACATCGTTGCTCTGCCTACACTGATGGCATGTGCGCTGGCAGTCGAAGCAGCCCTCTCAAGACTTCATTCGAGTCCAATAGACGAGTTTATAGCGCGATAGACTCTCGTAAGACTGAGAAGAGAAGTCACTTCGGTTGGCGGCGTAAGCGGCGGCTTTATGTTTGTTGACACCTGCGTTGACAATGACAATTATGCACAGAAACATGAAATATAAAAAAATGGAGCACGCAGAAAGAAATGCAAACATGGCAGGGGCACGGACAAAGTAGAAGACGTTAACGCTACGGAATGCATATACATACAAAATACACTGTAAAAGACAAAAATAATTAAATCTAAAAAATCAGCAGAACCCATCCTTTGGGAATGATTATCTACGTTAATGCGAATAGCATCAAACGGTGCGGAGTTATGCGCGTTCGTCAGGTGGCCGGCACACTCTAGATACGCCAGCCCACTCTTGAGGCGATTCTAAATTTGTTGACACTTTCACAGCCCTGCGCACGATCTCCGCAGCCCAGCACGTGCGTTTGTGTCACTTAGGAAGGCGAGCAAAGCACGCGCCATACGCACAAACACTCAAAATGGTACCGACCAGACTTTCTGGCGTCTCAGCTAGTCTCAACCAACGGTACTCTAAACGGTTGTTTATATCTTTACCATAGGACGCGCTTTACAGCGCTGTCACAGCTACCGGTGCGCGCGCGTTCCATGCACGAGGGCTCATTCCGCTCTCGTGAGGCTGAGCACGGTCGCTACATCACCCTCTCCCGAGCGCGGGAGAGGGTGAGCTAGAGAGGGTGAGCGCGGGAGAGGGTGAACTAGCCCTCGTGCATGGAACGCGCGCGCACCGGTAGCTGTGACAGCGCTGTAAAGCGCGTCCTATGGTAAAGATATAAACAAGTGTTTAGAGTGCGTTGAATGACTGCCTTCATAGCTCTGTGGTTAGCGCGTCTGCCTGCTGATCAAAGGGTCAACGGTTCGAATCCCAGCCGGCGCCGGTCTTTTTTATTTATTTATCGACCCGCGGCGTAAGAGGTTAGATAGCCAGATAGATAGATAGATAGATAGATAGATACATAGACGAAAAGTGCGTGAAGTATCCAAAGAATGCTATTCGCATTAATATTCGCATTAAAACGGAATTAAGTTGTCAACGCCGAGGTAAGGCAATGTCAAGGAGAGCAGCCGGCAAAAAAACTGCAATAGTCCTATTCGCGACTCCAGCGAACTATAGAGGCGCGCTGGTCAGGCGAAATGGCGGACGAAAGGAGGTCGTTTCCGTCGTTCAACACGCGGACCACCATAAATGTCTTGCACTGCAGCGTAAAATCGGTGTTACATATGAAAGCAAAGCGATTTTTCGACGGTAGAAACCTTCCTTCTTCTGGTCAGTGCGTAGGAAGGACACGGTGGAAGCATAAAAGTAATTACTGGGAACAATGTTTGTTTCTATGCTGCCTATACGAGAACCAAGCAGCGATAGCAGACGACAGAGTCGAAACGACCTCCTCTCTGAGCTTCTCGGCGTTGCCGCTACGCGGCGTCGATTTCGCTGGAGTCGCGAATAGTTAACGACGTATTTGTGGTCGCGGTTATAAAGCACCGGCGACGTACGGCCCAGGAAGTTGGCTAAATAAAATTCTCGCCCGAGCGAGCGCGTGAATGACCCTTTTCCACTTTCCTACCTCTGCAATGCAAAAAAGAGGGTCGCGGGTCTATAGCCTATGCGACACAAATATCGATAAGCCATTGGCTATGGCAGTGCAATATTGACCAGCCTATACCATGACATCACTAATATTGGAAAACTCTTGGCTTTGACAGTTTAATATTAACCAGCTTAAGCCAGCGTATATTCAATATCGGAAAGCCATTGGCTCTGACAGTCCAATATTGTACAGGTTATGCCGGCGTATATCCAATATTGGAACGCTATTGGCTTTGACAGTCCAATATTGGACAGCTTATGCCGGCGTATAGCCAATATCAGAAAGCCAGTGGCTTTGACAGTCCAATATTGGACAACTTATGCCGACGTATATCCAATATTGGGAAGCTATTGGCTTTGACAGTCCAATGTTGACCAGCCTATGCCAACGTATCACCAATATTGGAAAACCATTGGCTTTGATAGTCCATTATTGTCCAATGTGATTCCAATATTGGGAAACGTATGGCTCAGTTGGGCCATTGTTGGGCCATTCTTTGCCACATCAAATCCAATGTTGGCCCAATACTGTGTGCTGCCTCGGTAGTTTTTCTGTTACTGTTCCTTGCTCCGGTGGTTTCTGCAAGAAGCTTGGATGTGCGGGAACTTGCGCTCGCGTGTGGCGGTTCATGAGGCGCTGCACTGGAGATTTTAGAATTCCGTCCCTCGGCGTGTTGCGCCACTCCAGCAGTGAGTCATAGTACTCTTGAGTCCCAAAACGATGCTTGTTCATCAACTTCTTTGCTTCCTGTACTCCCCTCTCTGTCGTCTCATTTGATCTTGGGTAGTAGGGCCTTGACGTCACATGAGAAATACTGTGCTGCTCACAATAGCTGGCAGAGACGGAACTGTTGAACGGAGGACCGTTGTCCATGATGATTTGTAGTGGCAGTCTATGTAGGGAAAAGGTAGCTGCACAGCAGTTAAGTATACTTTGTGCATTCGTCTTGTTCATGAGGTGGACTTCGTAGAAAAAGGAATCATAGTCCACTACAATCAAGTAGTGCTTCCCTTGATGTTGAAATATATCCATGGCTATGCTCTGCCAGGTTCCCGTTGGGATTGGATCACTCCGTAGAGACTCGCGAGGTTGTTGGTGCTGGCACTGCTTGCAGACTTTGCAATGTTGTACAGTTGCTTCAATGTCGCGGTCCAGTCCTGGCCAATACAGCACTTCTCGGGCTCTGTGTTTGGTCTTCTCGATGCCTCCATGTGATACGTGCAGAAGGCGGAGCATCTCTGGTCGAAGTTTTCTTGTGAATATTAGCCGGTTGGAACAAACCAGAAGTCCTTTCTCAGACTGGACCTCGTCCCGATAGGGCCGGTAGGATCGCAAACTCTCACGAACCTGCATCTTGTCGTTTGGCCACTGAGTCTCCGCATACTGTAGCAGTATCATGCATGTCTTCATCTTCCGCGATTGCCCACGAACCTTTTCTACATTCTTGTCTGTGACTGGGAGGACTTCTAGTGTGTTCACCTCGTAGTCTTCGTGGTACATTCCACTTGATGGATATCGCGATAGGGTGTCAGCTACGTCGAATTCCTTGCCAGGTTTGTACTTCACTTGGATGTCATACTTCTGCAAGGTTAGCCGCATCCTTTGCAGTCGAAGCGGGCACTGGTTCAGTGGCTTCTGGAAGATTGTTTCTAGTGACTTGTGGTCACTTTCAACTTGGACGGTTCGTCCGAAGGTGTAATCATGGAAACGTGTGCATCCGTGGACGATGGCAAGGAGTTCCTTTTCAATTTGCGCATAGCGCACTTGTGTCTTTGTTAGAGACCACGACAACTAGGCCACAGGTTGACCTCCTTGTAGTAGGACCGCTCCTAGTCCATGAAAGCTGGCATCAACTAAAAGGGTGAGAGGCTCCAGCTTGTCATAAAATCGCAACACTGGGGCTTTTACCAGCGCTTCCCGAAGTGCCTGGAAACTGCTCCCATGGTGCTCATCCCAGCTTCACGACATGTCGTTCTTCAGGAGTTCTCAGAGTGAAGCACCGAGTTCCGCCATATGCGGAATGAACCTGTTCACATAGGTGATAACTCCAAGAAAACTTTTAAGGTCTTTGGTGTTTTGTGGCCTTGTGATGCTAATGATGTCACTCACTCGCTCTGGGCCCACCTGTAGGCCCTTGTCTGAGAAGATGTGACCCAGGTATCTTATTTCGGTCTGCAGGAATTTGCATTTTGCCTTGTTCAAAGGCAGGTTGACATGCCTGCAACGCTTTAGAACTGCCTGCAGTCTCTCATCATGCTGTTGTACAGCTTCTCCCCATACCAAAATGTCGTCTATCATTACTTCAACGCCCTCAAGTCCCTCGAGGACATGAAGCATCGCCTTCTGGAAAGCTTCAGGTGCAGCTGAGATGCCAAAAGGTATCCTGAGAAAACGGTAGCGTCCAAAAAGTGTTGCAAAGTTGCACAGGTAGGAGCTCTTCGTATCCAGCTGAATTTGGCAAAACCCTATTGAGGCATATAGAGCTGAGAAATATTTCGCCTTATGCACGCGTGTTTCGATGTCTTCTAAGGTTGGCATGCAGAAATGCTCCCGTAGTACCTTGTTCAGTGTCTGGAGATCCATGCAAACACGCACCTTGCCGTTGCTTTTCTTACCATGAGGATCGGATGAACCCATTCAGTAGGTTCGGACACTAGTGTGATGATTTTCTCTTCGAGCATTCGATCCAGCTCTTTTCTTAGGTCATCCCTAATCGCTGTAGGCACATTTCTTGGCTGGTGAACTACACCTTCAGCGCCTGGCTTTAGCTTCATGCTGTATTTACAACCTTGATTGTTCACAATCCCTCAAAGACATCTTCATACATAGGAAGATCAGCTTTTCTTTGGTTGGAGGGAGGCCACTCGTCGAAGGTTTTGTAGTTCTTTCGATACCACTGCACTCAGAGTCGTAGGCACGTCCTGTTTTACAACGTAGAAGTCGACGTCCGACACACACGCCTTGTGCTGCTCGTGAAAAGTGCTCTTGCCAATTTCAGTCTGTACATGCCCGAAGAAAGAACTAAGGCGCACATTGCATTCTCGAGCTGGGCGTTTGGTTAGAGTATGAAGCAGTCTCTCAGATATTACACAACAATCTGCCCCTGCGTCTACTCGGCAGTTCACAGGCCGACCTTCAATGGACACTTCCGCTTCCCAAGCTTTCGTTGAGTGTGCTATAGCGCTAATCACGAAGGTGTCATCATCGTCACTGTCCTGTCCATGTATAGCTGCCTGACATTCTGGTGAGCAGTTTTCTGTTTAGACTCTCGGAAACCTTGTTTCTTTGTCGTGCGGCACACCCGCGCGAAATGTCCCTTGCGTCCACATACCTTGCATTTGGCTGTTTTCGCTGGGCATGTTCCACTTTTGAGAGTGGTGTACCCGCACTGAGAAGACTGCTTTCCTACTGAAAGTGCGCATACTTCTGGCGTCGCTGTTGCAGCCTTGGCAGCTTGTATCTCTTGAAACTGTTGAGCTCCTTTTTCTGCCGTTCTGCATTGTTGGATCATCTTTTCCAACGTTGTATCTTCGTTGATGAGTTTTTGCTGTAATTTCTTGTAAAGTGTTCCAAGGATGATTCGACTGCGCAACATCCTGTCGTGCATTGACCCGAAGTCGCAGTCCGCGGCAAGCGTGCGAAGCTACGTCAACCAGTCGTCGAACTTCTCTCCTGGATTCTGATTTCCCATTCTAAATATGAATTCCCGGTACGTTTGGTTCACTGTCGACTTGCAGTGTGCGTGAAACTTTCCTATCAGAGTGTCCAGGTCGTGTCGGTCCGCCTCATTTGCGAACATGAATGTATGATAGACTGTGATAGACGCGACGTGCGTCCTCACCAATGATCACCAGGAACGTGGCCGATTGCACTGCTGGCTCTTGAGCCTTGAGTCCTGTAGCCGTAGAGTAAAACGTGAACTCCTCGTAGCACATCTTCCATGCCTGCTCCAGGTCGCCGCTCAAGTCCAACGGTCGAGGTGGCGGCAGTAAGCTTGTTAGCATACTTGCGTACTCCCGATCCCGACGCATTCTGCCTGGTCGCGCTCGGTACTCCCGATGCTCCTGGAGGATTCTGCATGTTCGCGCTAGGTACTCACGGCGCTCCAGGGGATCCTTTATCGCTTACACTTCTGAGACCATGTAATATTCGTGGTTTATTGTTGACGTTCCATATTGGATGCGTGATGTCTACGCATCCTCGTACCACACCCGTGTCCCGCGTCACGTGATCGTTCCTCGTCGTCTTTTGAGACTTTCCCCTGCTTGGTGGCGCCGCCTAAAGGTACTATATTACAGTTTCTGGACGAGAGAACGGCAGAAATATCGATCGGCTGAACGATCTCGGCTGGACGAGCCCTGCGGGGACCCCGCAGGGCTCGGTACTCTCGCCTTTCCGATTTAATCTGGCACTCATAGAATTACCGAAGCAACTCGAGGCCATCCCAAACCTCAGGCACACTTTCTATGCAGACGATATCACCCTCTGAATCACTACGGGAATTGAAGGGGAGATAGAAGAGACCCTACAAAGGGCAGTAGATACCATAGAGGCCTACGTCAAAACGGTAGGAGTAGAATGTTCGCATCCCAAATCGGAGTTCCTAATCAAAATAGACACTCAAAGGGACAAAAATTCAGACTTCCGCCAGCCAACATAATCGTACACGCACAAGGCAAAGTAATTAAACAAGTCAACTCCATCCGGATCTTTGGAATGATCATCCAAGAGAACCGAAAAAAACACCGATGTCATCGAAAAGCTAAAGGTCTCGGTCCACCAGACCATTAGACTGAGATGACGCATAGCAAACAGGAGAAGAGGCGTTAAGGAAAACAATCTATGCCGATTGGTGCAGCCCTTTGTCATCAGTAGAATGACCTACGCCCTCCCTATCTACAGTTATACAACGCCGAGAAACTCAAAATTGAAGGACTCAACAGGCAGGCCTACAAGGAAACCCTAGGTCTACCCATCAACGCCTCCACCGGCAACTCGGCGTATACTTATAACACGCTAGACGAGCTGACTGAGGCCCATCGGAGAATGCAAAAGCTCAGGTTCGCTCGCACCAATGCGGGTAGAGTGATCCTAAAAAGGCTGGGAATAAACGCGGCACCACTCAACGCGGACACCCGCAAAATCCCGTACAACGTCAGAAAGACAATCATGGTAAAATCATTACCGAAAAACATGAACCCCGTCCACCTCGAGAGAGACGCAAGGCCCGGGTGCAAGCCTTAGCCAAGAAACTCGAGGGCCGAACGGACGTCGTCTACGTGGATCCGGCCGCTTATCCAACCCCCAAAAGAGCGTACGCGATCGCCGCGCTGATTGAAGAAGGCCAACTTGCAGAAAAAGCGACTGTACGCACAAACTCTTCCGAAATAGCCGAAGAAGCGGCAATCGCCTTCACGCTAACAAACCCGCAAGCTGGAGTGATTGTCAGTAGACAGTTTTAGTATAGCGTTGCTGGCTCTTACGTACGCAATACGCAATAGTATAGCGGACGCTAAAAATGACCTCCTCGGACCGAATTTAGTTGTGCGTTCCGTTTTCGAGTGAACACCACGCATGATCTTGGTTAAATTTGCTAGAGCCGTAGAATTCCGCGTGCTTATAGCGCAACAATGCTCCTGGAAAGAAATATTGAAAATGAAAACGTGTCCAATCATTTTATTTCAAATTAAACCAAGCCGCAGCTGCCTCGTCAAGCGCGCTTTTCTGCGGGGTACAGAGGCTACGAGTACGAGTGCGTAGCCAAATTCGACCACGGAGCCTCCGTCAGTCGTCCCGTGGAAACGGCACTTTTCATCAATGCTGTCGCGGAATGAAATTCATGACCTTGTGATGTCCAGTGCATAGCGAGAACTTCGGCGATTTCTTTTAGAGTCGTTCGTCCGTCGGCGATGAACTGTGCGAATAGGCTTAGCGTTGAGCAGATCGCAGCGTTGACGCACATCCCGAGCGGCGAACCTTTTCACTGTGTACTCCTTCAGCTGCACGGCGATCTGATTCGACCGCGGTAGGTCCCAAAAGAATTGCCGAGCTGAAGACCACGCAATTTCACGTAACACAGAACTTCGAAGACACCACGTCGCCTTTGCTGCGCCAGTCGAGGTAACCGCCATCTTGAAACTGGCGCTCTCGTTGGGTCCGAGATCTCTTGAGAGCGTCCCGCAAAGCCCGCTAGCCCGCCACGCAAACTCCCCAGCGTTGCGTGCGTACGCAATACGCTAGCTCTTCTATTGCGTTCTGCGCACGCGCACTCCCGACCCGCAATTTTATTGCGTACGCAAGGCTTTAGCGTACGATCCACTAAAACTGTCTAGTGATTCAAAAGCGGCCATTAACAATTTCGCCAAGAGCCGCGTATCTCCCATCTCCTTGGGAATTCTCGAGAATTACCCGAAAGGCAGGCAAGACGTGGAATTGGTCTGAGTGCCGGCTCACTCGTCAAACCCGGGAAAGAGGCAGCCCGCGATAAAGCTCGAGGATCTATCGGCCGAGCTGTGGATGATAACTTGGACGTCGGATTCACGAGATCAATCAATACTACAAGCTTGAAACGCTAACTCTCCCACCTCCGCATAAAAACTTAACCAAAGAACAGGAGGTACTATGGAGACAACTCCAAACTAAAACTCTCCCTAACCCCGTGGTCTTAAGCCATGCATACCCACATAGATTTAAACCCGAGTGCAGCAAATGCGGTGGCCAATATCGCTCCAGAGGCTCGCCCACCCGGGCCCGTGGGAGAACTTGCTGCTAAGCTCCGACCTGGAAACCGATGTCCCGGCCGTGACTAGAGCCCAAAAGGTCGACACCAATCTCCATTGACGGCCACCTAGCAAGATCAGCTACCCACCTGTAACTCTAGCCGATAATAAAAGGTTTTCCAATCCAAAAATTAACCACTCGTAAAGATGCACGACGGGTTCATTTTTATATAGTGACAGAACGCGCATATAAGCAATATATACGCACCACCGGAATGCTGGCGAACCTTGAACACACTCTACGTTCCTCTCGATTGTGGTTTTGCTTAGAATCGTCGCTCGTTTTTACATACCTGGTATGGAACAGATGTTTGGGCCTGAAATATAGCGAAGTTTAACATTGTTCATTGTTAAAGAAAAATGCTGTAACCAAAGCAATTACACTTTTACAATAGTAATAAAGGCACATACTATACCCCAATAACAAATGTTATCTATGTTATTTTACGGCGAAGAGACAAAATGCGCGCGCGTTTTCCCATAAGAATGCACAGGACCACCGCAGAATTAGACTAGTGGCTGACTGCTTCAATTTGTATCCCGGAAGTCGGATAGACACTAGCGCCATTGAGCCTCTAGCGTATAACATTATGATAACTCTGTGAATCTTGGATCTCTGAATTCTCCAGCGCGAGCTTTAATTCCACGTGCTCCAAGCTTTGATGTGAGCGCACCCAGCAACCGATCAGACCCCCCCCCCCTCCCTTCCCTCCTTTTGTTGTTGTGTTAATCAGATACACTAAAATTCTTTTCTGTGGCATTTTCGACGACATGGGGAGTGCGCGTGCACGTTTTTAATCGGTGTTCATGCATGCGCCCCCATACCTTTGACTGCATAGCTACATAAAGTTGTCCGCGTGTATAAGGTTAAAGAAGCAGTCATAATTTGATTAGTGGAACTACGTGCGCGTCCTGCGCGAAGAACTTAGCAAAAAAGATGAAGAAGTGTTAGCAAGCTTCCCGTTGCTCGACGTGCTAACAACTTTGGAAACAATAACGACAGCAAGAGGTTTGGGCAGAAAAGCAGTTCTTACATTTTGTAGCAAAACCAACTTCACCTAACAGTTCTCAGAAGCGTCCTATATCTCCCTCAAAGAAGAAATAAAGAAGCTAGACCGGCGCTTCAAAGGCTAAATCAAACTACGGCTGTATCAAGGTATGTTTATGCCATATTTGCAGTGTGTCAAACCACTTTTAAAAAAATTGTACCTTGTGGCTTGCTAATTTCGGACTAATCTCTTACCCAATCATGCACCGAAGTGCTAAAGGACAACCGCAGCTCTACAAAACAAACAACTGCGATGATTTTCACGGTCAACGGTGAGTATTTTAAATCCTATATTGCTCAGTGGACCGACATTTTTAATTAAAAAAGAAATTATCCGTGTTGAGTGCACCACCAGCATGTATAAGATAGTTAATTTGTGCGTCGTGAGCGCGGGTAGATTTGTTCAATTAATTTATCAAAACTGTAAAAATTGCTCTTAATTTTCAATTAAAACTAAGCGAATGCAGCAGCAGCAAAAAATGTCCGAATATTGTAGTCCGGCTATGTTCACCATGGTCGTTCCGGGGTAAAATGTCTGCAACCGAAGTGTCTCTTTAAGTCATATGTGCCACTAAAAGTCCATCAAACTTTGCCAAGCAAATTAATTTAGCATAAGAGCGTGTACTTTCGAGAAAAACAGGAAGTTAATCTTCAAGCTCAAAGTTTCAACCCCTCTTACCAGTTCGTAGATGAATAGGCAGTCGCTTCTACAGCACTCCCCCATTTATGAAAATTTGAAAACAGCGCAAATTACACGAAGGACAAGAACGAGAAGTGAACGAACATGACGCTGACTAGCAACTGAAGTTTATTCCTCCGAAGAACATGCACCAACTAGCCCAACTGCATGGCTTGTTGCTCCCTTATTTACTAGTTTTTAAGAGATGGTCGGTGCGCTTCGGCGCGATCATATTCAAAGTCTCTGTGATTATAGCCGGACATTTCTAATGTGGACAAATAAAAAAAAATTTGCGCACAAGAAAGCGACTACAGCCGGATTGCGACTATAACCGTCGTGACTAAAATTAGTTTCTATTGGGGAGACTTTTCGATACGTTTACTCACTATTTCGGGCCTCACGTTGAGTCACGGCGAGATGCGAACAACTATAGCCGGTGACAGGCGAAGAACGAAGTGGAAGCTCCTCCCACCCCTTTCCACTTTAGTAGAGCGAACGCTGGAGGGGAGGCGACCTCCTCTCCACCGTTCGCTCCGCTGAAGTGGAAAGGGAGTGGGAGGAGCGTCCACTTCGTTCTTGACCTGTCACCGACATAGACAATCAGCAAACGCGAACGTGCCACGATCGGAAGCAGAGATACTCGGGACGCAAAGTCACGTGACACATCCTCCGCGCTGGATGGGCCCGGGTGAATTCTTTTCAGAACAGAAACGACCTTAGCCCATTTTATATATGTGAACGTTTGAAGGAACACCTGTTAAATTTCAGGAACCGCTCCAAGATTGGTTGAAAGCGTAGAGCTGGTGACCATGTATCAGCAAGATGCTTCGACCATCCACCACATCCTTGTTGCCATGGAACTCGTAAGCAGTGTGCATTTTTCTTTCTCCACATTTTCTGTGCGTGATACACCATGTGTCGCTCAGACACAGCCC
Source organism: Ixodes ricinus (assembly GCA_037355805.1). Taxonomy (NCBI): domain Eukaryota; kingdom Metazoa; phylum Arthropoda; class Arachnida; order Ixodida; family Ixodidae; genus Ixodes; species Ixodes ricinus. The sequence continues at coordinate 222,032 of JAZHYW010011167.1, read as the reverse complement.
ATACCCACCTTTGGAGTAATTGACTTTTGAGTGTCTCTCCCTAAAATTATTCCCTCGAACCTCGCAGGTCGTGGACTTGGTGGTCTACATGCTTGTGTACAAAATATCCATGGAGCAATCAATGATGTTGACGTTTTTGCAAGGAATATCACTCATGTATGGACTGCACAGTTCCTATATGATGATCGCCATCATCCTATCGGACGGCACGCGTTACCTCCTACATCTCATAGTTTACGTAAGCATCAAGACACAACCCTTTTAACGTAAACTTTCCTAGTTATGTGCTAAGATAATTGAGTTGCTAGGCGATGCGGGTTATTAAAACTATTCAAACACTGGGTAACAACGGCGCAGTCGACAAAGCCGAATAACGCTACCTAGCCAAAGCGGCCAGAGTATGCAACTTCAGCTGTCACCGTTCACGCAAATACTTCACTAAGGGGAATACATCTCAATCCGCTCATTCGCATTAAATAGCACACGTGCAGCGCCAAATCCTAGAGGCGCGGTGGTCTCGGTAGTGCCGGTGTAGGTGATCTGCACTTTCTCCTGACTTGTAGAGACACGATTCTGACACTAAAGAGGTGAAGCGTGGAAACGCGATATATATATTTTTTTGCTTCGTCAGGCATGTCGCGTAATGTTTTCTGTATATTGGAGTCTATGCTTGTGCACATCGAGAGCGCGCGCGCAGCCACAGCACGGTCGAAGGCATATATGTATAAAGCGCGTGAAGGAAGCCGGGCGTTCAAAAGACACGCCCTGCCTTTCTCACTTTGTCAGTGACTCTGTCAGTGACTCTGTCAGTGACTCTGTCAGTGACTATGCTAGAGTATTTGGTAGAGGCACACTCATGGTGTTCGATGGGAGGAGCGTTGGTCCAAACTGTTTCACGCCATCGCTGCCTATTATGAGGCGCAAGCCGACTATCCTATATTGTATGTGCCCGGGTAGGAAAAACAACAATTTTTTGGGTTATTTTATAGCTGCTTTTAACGTATAAATGCATCTGTCGAATTAATCGGTGGCATCAGTCCAGATTGAATAAAGTTCATAATTCACACTTTTAAACATGCACCGTGCACCTATTTTCCCGCAGAGCACTCGAAGAGCTCACCTCTTCGATATGGGGGAGCTCGCCGAATGACGAAACTGAAAGTATGTTTAGACCTAAAAATTAACTTTGCGGTGTGGCACTGACCATGACGTTCCGCGATTGCGTCACGCTTAGAACCACGTCGCACGCTTCACTTTTGGGGTTCAATACATTAGCGGCCTGCCATACCCCGTTCTCCTTCCGTACACTGGAGAGATTCGCTTCCCGAGTGCTTTGTGGGAAAGCAGGTGCAAAGGCATTTTATCGTGAAACGTTCTTTGGCTAGGTGTTCGGCATTTCGTGAAACCCACATAAAAGCGTGGCCGCGAGGCTCAACACTGTTTGGTTGACGCGTGGGAGAGGAGGAGTGAGATGCTCGACGCTGATTGGTCAACGGAGAGGTCATGTGACCAGAGTGGCAGGTGAGGAGGAGTGAGGTAGGCGTCAAGGAGCTCCACCACCTGTGCGCACTAAGGGAGAGGAGCTCGAGAGTATGGAAGGCTACGGAAGGTCGCCATGTTTATCAGCCCGATTAGCGGTAGTATCACTTCATTCTAGGAACAACTATCAAGTGTACAGATGGTACGCGTCAAACTATCCGATGAAGAGCGCCGTGAACGTAGGCGTCTGACGTCCGGAAACTCAGAGTATCGCTAAACGTTTGGGATGCTAGAATGCTTCACGTATGCAACGCAATTAGTTGCCTAGCCATTTGCATTATTTTTTTTTTTAATGCATGTGTAAATACGCGCTTAAACTGCGCGTATGGTTCATTGTTAGCGGATTTGCTCTTAAAGAGAATACTGAAGTGCAAATTAGGCGTTTGATTTTTCATATGTTGACGGCATATCACCCCCCCCTTCCCCCCAATTATCTCTGGAAGTTTTCGCAGATTGTTTTTAAGCACCTACATAAATCCATAAGACGCGTACGTAAATTCTCAGATGAACGTTCCTTCGATAAATGCTGAAGCTTAATGTGATACTGAAACATTGCTCGTGCTGTCGAATTTCAAAATATTTTCTTTTCAAAGAACGACTAACAGTTTTTGTTGCCCTGATCGCGTCATTTACAAGTGGCGTTTCTTTAACCCCTATACAGTTTCTGTGTTTCCAAGCCACGGCTATGATTTGTTTTCTCTCGTCCGGTATCTACACGTACAAACGCTACGAGCCCGCCAAAAATGCCGTGAGTTTTTTTCTTTGGCTTTGGAGCAAATGGGTGTAGCCATATTTCAGTTATGTATCGACTGTTCAAAATGGTAGGTTGGGCGTGTTGGTAAGGCATGATTATTCAACTTGCGACGTGACCTAAACAAATTGCCGCCGGTGCAACTACGTTCTTACAGAACACTCGGAAAGCCAGTCAGTGCAATATATGAAGGTGTTCGGCGCTTAGCCCGAATAATGAAGTCTGCGATGTGACACAGGCAATGACGTAAACATGAGAAACCTGATTCTCGGTGTAACTTTGCAGACTTGATTGCTTGGTCTGAACATATTTTTGGCCTCTACTTTTTTACATAGATGCCTCGTGAACATCCTCATGGCATCATCTAAGGTCCTCTGAACTAGAGCTCTATATAGCTTGAACGGCCAGGTCTCGACGCTTCAGCGCCAGCCCGAACCCCGCATAGTGTGTCTGTCTGCGCATGCTTGTACGATTTTTGTACCGAGGTGCTTCTGTCAGTGCTTTCTTATATCTGGTCTAGCTACACAGCGCCGAGATTTAAGCATGCTCGGCGCTGCGTAGATCATGATTCCTTTCGAGCAGGAGATAGCGCACGCTGTGACAGCCACCGTGTTCAAACGTCGAGCTCTTTTTTTTTTTGACTCTGATTGCAGTTAGTGGGACACTTCGCGGGTTTCGCGAAGACGACCGCGGTCCATATCGACGCGGGTAGTTTCGGCACTCTGCCAAAAGATTCCATATTGTCGTCACGCCGGTAACGTCACGCCACTCGACACGACTCTGACGTCACGCCGCACATCACGTCACCTGTTATCTCGCGTCAGCTGGCACCATGACGTGAGATTGTCAAGTCACGTTGCACAGTGGCGCCACGCGACTTAATGACATCGAGTGACACCGTGAGTCACGTGATGTCATGACGTCACGTGACAATTTGATGTCACGCGACATTCAGCCGTCACGTGACAAAACGCCGTCACGTGACAGTGTGATACCATGACGGCACGTAGAAACATAAACATGAGACTGCTGATAAGGGAAACAATAAAAACAAAGCGTTTTTGCTAATTATGCCAGAAAGGTTCTTGGACGATAAAACAAATAAAACCGGCGAAACCATGGGCGTGGAGTTAGGTGGAGCTACACGCTTGAAGCTTGAGTGCGCGATTTTGGAAGTGTACTTCAGTGACCACAAAGCGGTGTTAGTTTGTCTCCAATAACATTGTGTAAGTCTTTCAGGCATACACACCAACGACAGGGAACGGTTCGTGCATAGACATGCAATTTCGTCGTTCCTGGATTTCAAACTTGGGCGCGCGATTTTCGAAGTGCTGTTCAGTTACCGCAAAGCTGCCCAGTTTGTGTCCAATCAAATTGTTTAACATGTTCACGAAAATCCTTTCTACTTAATACACCCTCATTGGTTCCAAAACGCTACGGAATTTTCGTTCGGTGTGTTACTCGGTTTAATACGAAACGCCTATGCGGACTCTATGGTGTGCCCACGCACCTTTACCGTTCCTTCAGTCCATCTGCTCCGAAATGACACCTTAGCGACTTTGACGTCAGACCTCAGCTGTTACTGTGTTTCACCTTACGGGTTGCCTAAGTGACCCGACTTTTCAAATTGGCTTTGTTTTTTAGCTAGTTTATTGCATATTTATTGCGTTCATTGATTCAAGGACCTCTTTGGGATTGATATTCGTCATCGCCCGCAGCATGGCCGGTGCCAGACAACGCGGGGCCCTAGGCAAGAACTAAAATAAAATAGAAATTGACAGCGACATTTTTGTCCAAAATTCTATAATGCATGGAATGCAGTATTTAATGTGCAATCACTAAATATGCAAACCGCAAATTTGTCTGCTTTTTTTTTTTTGCAGCAGTTGTTGTGACATTAGAACGCCGAGCTCTGATTGGCTCTGACTGGAAGGATAGTGGATAGACCTCAAAGCAGCTTGCTTTGAGGTCTACCCACTATCCTTCAGTCAGAGCCAATCAGAGCTCGGCGTCTTTCTGACGTCACCGCAACTACCTGCAAAAGAAGCAGACGAATTTTCGCTCCGCATTATCTAGAAGCCATTAAACCGTCGTTTCGGGGAGTGAAGAAGAACCTTTATTTTTATCAATATCCCCAGTACATTGAGCTGGGAAATTGGATGCATAGGGCACGTGCCGTCGATTTCGCCGCTAAATTTAGCTGGGAAACTGAATTGGTGTATAGGTCACGTGACGTCAATTTTCCTGCTAGATTTAGTGGGGAAATTTCATTGATGTGTCGGGGTGTCGTCAGGTCACGTGACCTCGAATTCCCCGCTGAATTTAGCGAGGAAACTGAAGCTGTTGGTCGCGTGACATCAATGTCTCCACCAAATTTAGCGGGAAAACTAAATTGGTGTATAGGTCACGTAACCCCAGGTCACGTGGCGCCAATATTTTCGCTAAGTTTTGGTGGGGAAACTAAATTGGTGTGCGTATCGTGACTTCAGCTCACCTGACATCAAATTTCCCGCTAAATATAGCAAGGAAAGTGGATTGGTTAATACGTCACGTGACCCGTGACCCGTAATCAATACACCTATTTAGTTTCCCCGCTAAATTTAGCGGGAAATGCATGGACGAACGTACGGATGAACGTATAGACGGACGGACGGACCGACGGACGGATGGATGGACGAATGAACGGAGGGACGGACGGACAAAATTTTGGGATTGGGTAGATTCCGTTAAAAAGCATTTGATGCTTTAAAACGAAAATAACATTCATATCAACAAATGTACGCGTAAAAGTTCCGAAAGGTGGCAACAGATGCCACCTAATTAGAGCTAAAGGAGAATCAGCGGTTTGTTATGATTCCAGGGTATCTATTTAATACGCTCGTGTGGCACGGAAAGAAGACCGCAGTTGGTATGTCTGCAATCCTGAAAATAAAAAGAGAACGGATTTAATTCCTTACCTTTCGACCTAGAAAAAAAAAACGTTTGAAGACATTTAGACACAGAGTTTTCCACATGAAAAACATATCTTGAGTTTATGCTATAGCGGCGTTTTGCACAATTATAACGTACCATCAAACAAATAAATTTTTGTGTCTTCCGAATGCGGTGTCAAGTTTTTATAAATTACAGAGCGTTCCTGTAGTATTCGATATGCAGTGACGTGCTCCACCGACCGAACCACCTAGAGTCCACGACACTGTAAACCAAGATATTGTTTAAAAAAAGAACTTTCAGCCTTTCCAATCTGGTGAAGAAGGAAGACCAGCGGAGCTGTACATTGGAAAGTAATGGCCGGCCGCAAGTCGGCAAGCCAGAGTGGAAAGGCTGCCGTCATTTATGAGCGACGGCGGCAACCAGATACGTGGCTTGCCGCCGTCGCTCATAGATGGCGGTAGGTGTCCAGAGTTCGGTGTCTTCATTTCTTTGCGGGGGACACGATCCTGGGGAAACAAGCCCTTAACAGCTCCGCTGTAAAAGAAAAAAAAAAACTGCTCGGGAACTTTGCCGGAAGTATCGGCAGCAAAAGTGCGGGGGCTGTAAACTCGTCAAACACAAAGTTGGAGCCGAAAGTTCACGGAGCGCGCCGAATGGACTATCGCGACGATGACTTCGCGCTTTTGTCGCCGGCGTCCAATCGGCGCGCTCCCCGAACTTTCGTCCTCCAACTTTGTGTGGTGACGAGCTTAGGGCCTTAAATATTCTTATCCCCGGTTGACGTCGCAGAGTCACACGATCATTCTAAAATTTTATATGCTTCTCCTATTTAAGCAGGCACTCATGAGTCGTGAGTACACCAATGGGATATTATACTTCGTTTCACTCCGGCCGCAGCCGGTACGATGGAGCCAGTCAAGCAACGTCAAAAGTACAAGGTCAAGGCAGTCGTCGTCTTTGTGCATTTTCTGCTTCGGCCTAAATGAATTGCACGCAGTAAATGTACCATTGTCCTGCAAATTTTTTTTCTCTTTTTGAGCGTGATTGGTTGGTGATATTGCTGGTCCTTTAGCCGTACCCATGTTGTTGAAGGCCCTCCAGGCTCCTTCCAATAGAACGTTTGTTCAGGGAACGTTATTGGGGGGGGGGGCTGAATAGTAAGCAGATACCGACCCATGATATATGAAGTCTTGCGGATGATCTTGATAAACTACGTTTACATCTTCTTCTTTTTTTTTCTAGATCTGCGCACTTATCGCTGGAGCGCTGCACACTGGCCATTTCATCTACACCTTGGTTCGCCATCACACGTGACACCGGAACCATTGTCCTCCCACGGCTCCACTGAAGAATATTTACGTATATAGTATATATTTTTTATAAATGACAAAATCAAGTGGTGTCTTTGGGAACTTCTGCTCAGCTGTGCCTTGAATCACGAACATGAATGCTCAAAATAAACCAGTTTAATAATTCAAAGTTGAAAAATAAAAACCGTACACCACGTCAGAGAACGCGTGATGTTGTTGTTGTTGCTGTTGTCTTTTGTTTCTTCGCATCCGTTTGAGAAAAAAAAATAAAAAGAGCATGTTATCAGCTGGATCTGTATATAATTGTAAGAATTCAATAGAGAATTTCGAAAAGACACCAGATTGGCGAGTGAAATTCTCAGTACAACGAGCGTCTACTACGGCATTCGTGGCTTTTATGACAGCGATGAAGAAGAAGAATCGGCGCTCGAGTGCCTCCACAGCCTGATTCCGAGACAGGCCGAACCATTCGAATATCCGCGTCATGACAACTGCGCCGGTGGGCTCCCCGGCGCCTGCTCTTCAAGCTGAAGCGAGTACAACCCTTCAACAGACTGTGAGTAAAAGACCTAGGGTGACGTCATCTACAAAATGCCTCCAGAAAGCTTGCTTACGAAACAACCCTACGCAGTTAAATCATATATAGAGTCGATAGCTATCCATACCGTGAACAAGTAGCGTGAACTCAAATGTTTTCGTTTCCACGCCGAACACAAAATGCATCTGGCACGTTCTAGCTGAGGATGGAAAATTAATTCAAATCGTTTGGGTATATTTGGGATGCAACCCAAATAACGTTTGTTTGTTTGTTTTTCTTCATAAACACGTGTGGCGAGGGCGGCGCAAAAGAAGGATTTATGCAGAGTTTGGGCGAAGATGTGATGCACTGAGCTTCCGCTGGCCAACAATGTATTGTTCAGGAAATGTCTACGATCGGTGCATGCCTATACGAACTCGTTTTCGTAGCTCCATGTCCAACACGCTCAACTCATCCTGCAGTGCGGAAGAAGAAAAAACACACACGGATCTTAACTGCAGCATATGTTCACTGAAGAAACAATTTTTGCCGACCCATTCTTTCCTGTAATAAATAATTCGTTTTCCTGCATGGCACGAAGCTCACCTCGGTGTGAGTTTAACTGTTAGTGACTGCAAACATCTGTAAAATTGTGTTTCCAAGAAAATAACTTACCCAGGATGGCTTGTCCAACAGAGTGCATAAAAATAAATATACAAACTAAATTTAAAAAAGAAAAACATTCGCGCTATGTTTTTGATTTTACTCTAAAAATGCGAAGAGGTTCGCCAATCGGAAATTAACTAAAACGCTGCATAAAAAAATAAACGCCGCGGGTTAACGTGAAGAAGCGTTTGAGCGATAACCGCAGTAGTATTTTTCTGTGTTTATTTTACACATGAAAAAAAAATCAAAATACGGGCATAGAAAAAAATCTTTAAATCCCCTTTGGAACGGATTTGATTGAATGTTCTTCCCTCTTGTCTGTGTCCATAAGCGCGACCATCTTTTCAAATATTCAGCACCAACTCGCCCAACAGTCAGCATTGACTTGCCTACGTGTCAAACGATAACCGTCCTATCCTCGCTCACAAATATAAAAACACCGTCTTCCTTTTTAATACATGCATCGTCTATTAATGCGTCTTATTTGGTTCTAGATTTAATAAAGAAAAAAAGATAAGACCGCCCTTTAATTTTCTTTTTCGAATTGGTCACTGTCATGTGATCGAAAAGTTCATATATAAATACGTCTGTTCGCAATGCGGGAACCGTAATTTTAAAAACTCAGTCTGTAGATGCGACAGCTGAAGTGTATTCGATGGGAACATTGCAACATCTTGTCGCTTGTCATGCTTAAGTGTGCTTTTTTACTAACGCAGCGTTAATGCGGGTAAAACCAACGTAGACGATATATTACTTTGATCTAGATATGTATATTAAAAAAACATTAATATTACAGTGTCGACAAATGTAGCAGTTCCACTTGGAACCACGTCAGAGATGTATCAGCATATAAACTCTGTCCTCGCCGTTCTATGAACTATCACATCTATTTACTGCCAGTAAACTTTTCTGCGTTATAACTCTAGACTTCACCTCGGTTATTTATGGCACGTCTCTGCCACCAGTAAATTGCAGATTCGAGTGTAGCGACGCTTTACTCGTTGGTTTGGAGAGTCGTTTTCCTTGACGCACAAACTTTAGGGGCGCAAACAAACTGATCAAGGTTAAATGTAACGACCAGATCACCGAGAACGAAGACACAAACAGAACATCAACAACACGCAAACCGGGAAACTCACCTTATGTGTGTTGTCTTGTTTGTGTCGCGAGTCTCGAGTCTCGAGTTTTTATTCCGTATTCTTTTTTTTAAACGAGGCACCCGGGGGAAGAAAGTAAATGCTTCAATATGCACCTCGTTCCTTCAAGCTGGAAGGTAGCACTTAACTAACTCGAAGCGAAAACGGCAAATGCCAGGACTCGACCCAGGCAGACACGACCCCGAACGAAGGGGAAGGGGATTTCTCGGATGTTCCCCAGCAGATCAAGGTCGACCCTGGATACATGACAACAGGCCAGGGTATCCTCACCACAGCAGAGACCGTGAGTGAAGTCATTCCTCGACATAAACGCTGGTCATCAATGTCATACACGCGCTCGGGACAAGGTCTGTTATTTCCGTCTGGTTTTGTGCAAGGTAGTAAGTATAGATAATTGACTTAACTCCAGAGGCAGAGTTACATCAATGTCTACACGATTGCAAGCTCATAATTCTGGCCACTCCTATGTTTTTACTCGTGTGGGCAAGAGCGTGAGGTTACAAGAAGCACGTGCACATTGCACGTAATTGCGTTCACGGCGTACCAGCCACGACGCCAGCCACGTTTGGTAATCCTTGCGCGTATGTTTCATGTCAAAATAAAGCACAAACAGAGTACGGAAAATTCGTAAAGCGTTTCAAAAAATGTAAAAAAAAAAAGATGAGCTCTTGTGAGCCTTTTGAAGCGTTTAAATGCTGTACAACGCTTTAAGCATCTTCTAGTTTCGGAACTCACCCGAGCCTGAAATTATATAATCTTTGGCCTTACTATATCGTGCACTCAAGCAATACCTGTGCGACTACTTTAACGCAGAATGCTGGGACAGTCGAACATTGCCATCAATGCAGGGAAAACGATGAGTTATTGGGGTACGAAAATCGTTTTTATTAAAAATATATTGGCAATGAGTCAATAAGAATGGTGTTTCACGTCCTCACGTTATGTCCAGTGTCACACCGCAGACCTCCTGTTTAGGTAAAAGAATTATTGTCGTGGCAGTCATTTTTTTTCTGACTGCTCAACGAAAAAATAGAGTCGTGATGTTTTTTTTTTGTTTATCTATAAATTTCCATGCTTAATAATTATTATTCGTTAAATAGGTGTAGGGGCGAGTCGACCTCCTAAAGCACCAACTTTAAGATTTCGCGTATACTTCGGCATAATTTGGCGCATGTGGGAGTTTAAACAGCATGTCCAACTCGAAAAAACAAAAGACACTTTAGAAATGGGGTAGCATGAAAGAAGGCAACAAAGCGCTTTGCCGAACTGAAACAGTAGTGAGCTGTTCATCCGCTCAACGGATTACGCTTACTGCGACACCGCCTTCATCATACCCCAGGTTGGAGCAGCGTGCCTCATGGTCTTGTACCTGCTCATGTCCAGCAACGTGACCATTCAGTGGTACGCACACGTCACCTTCCTCGTGTCCTTCACGTACTGCCTCAACAACTTGCTCATCATCATTGCCGGCATTTCTTCTCCTTCGACGCAGTTCCATCTGCCCCAGACCGCTTTTGTAAGCACCGACAATCGCTCCTTTACGTGAAAGCCCTGCGTCAAATAACTTTTTTTTATTTTTTATTCTTTGTTTGAAATTTAGTTTTTGATTTTAAGTTGTAATGAACGCGTGGCACGACGAGTAATTCTATCGTTAAATGAAGTATCTAAAAAGCGCGAACTACACACGGAAAAGTTGAATGGCACTTACACGCACAGTCGCAGACGATATATGAAAAAGCTGAGGCGAGCACGGGACTTAGAAGGCCTGCAGCGCTATCTGTCAAAAGAAATCTCAAGCATTATCGAGGCTTCGGCGGCTGTTAAATTTGTGTCCTCAATTCCCACTTGATTGGCTGTTGCTGAATGAATGCTGATTTCAGCGCCCATTCTAGAGGAGTTCCGCTACAAAAGGCGAAATCAAGCACAGCTCAAACCACCCGGTCGGCAAGTTGAGCAATCAGATTTTCGGGCGTTTGATATTAAAGGGGTGCAACAACACTGGGTAGAAACGTTTCTCACTTTACACCAGCTTACTGGCACTAGTAGGACTCGAACGCAACACCACTGACCAAGAAGCGCCTTTGTCGCGGTGGGAAAATAAAAGCGAACCTTTTCTTTCAGTCTTTCCTTCGCAAAACTTTTCATTAAACACGTAACACTGATCCGCGAACCTTTCCGAAATCGGTGTCGTTTCCCGCCGAAGAAGTGAGGAGTAACGACAGAAATCGAACACCTGCTGAAATGACGCTCGTGCACACGACAGCCTCGATGATAGCTCTTCGGTCTTCGAAGCCACGCGCTCGCATAAGCTTCTTTTTTTTCTTTTTTTATATCATCCGCGACTGTACAACATGGACTAAGAAGCAACGAGCCCAAACTGAAGTTGTAATCCAATTTAATTGGCCTAACCTGTGTGTACCCCACTGGGTCCGGCTCTAGAATATGGGCACTGTAGCCGCACTGAGAGAGCAGCTTCTTGTTTTTAAATATTATCAATACTCCATGCCTGCACCCGTGTTTTTTTTTTTTTTTTATGAAATATAGTTTTTTGCAGAATACAGCTCCACGCATTTCCATACGCGCAGTGCATAAAATCAGGGGGTCTTGGGGGATCTCAGACCCCCCCTATTTCGGCGGGGGTCTGATACCCCTTTGGGGAGTAGATCCAACCGTCGCGTCCCTAGCGGCGAAGATGACAACTAAACCCATGGTTACAACATGAATTATTGGGCCGTGTTTCTGACGCAGCGTTCGACTGACGAAATCGAAAGCTGTGCCAGCTTTTGGATTCATGTGCATGTCATTAGTTTAAAGACAAGACAAGATGCTTGTCAAAACGCATGTTCCACTAACCCCCTCCCCCACCCCCGAGGTGACTGCAACAGAGACCCCCTGCGGCCGTCCACTGGTGGGATACTTTGAGCACCACATACGCGTATATGACTGCTACATCTATAAACGGCCATTACTCTGACACAATACTACTTTGCGACCATGTACAGTCGGAGCCCGTTTCAACGATTTCGTGGTATACGTACCATACGCGCCTTATATACCGTGTAGTTACCGCACGCGCCTAAAGGCCAAAGAGAGCAATGGAAGTTCAATGCTCAAACTCGATTCTGCGCTGGGTAATTCAGCTAGAGGTGAGCACGGGATCTAATACTCCATCAGTCCCTTACTTCTTATGATAATAAGTAATAGTAATAGGTGCTGTTTCTTCTCTTTTTATTTATTTCATTGGGAGCGGCGGAAGGGGGGGCGGCAAAATGTTTCAATAAACGAAAACATTTTGACATAAAAAAGGCGTTGCCGCTCTCCTAGCGGTAAGCAACGTATTCTGTAAAGCCTAAACGCAATAGCGTTCGCTTTTCTTTTTTTTCTTTTTTTTAATAAACGAAGCAAGTGGTTAGGAAAATACCATATGACCGTGCATGTGAACGACTCTTCTCCAAATCGTATCTAAAATAAACAGCGAGCACCTGTTTTGCCTCATTTCACCTTACCTGATGGTCATATAAGCGAGAGGAAACCACGCGCATTCCCCCAATCCTTCCTACAGACGTCGCTCACACTCGGAAGAAGGAGGAATCAAACTGACTAGCATGTTTTGAGTGCAGAAAAGTCAGTGCCCAGAAAGCGAGGTCAGGGAGCGAGAGAGTACCATCAACGGGGGTTGGCGGCGTCTTACGTGCAGCGTTTAAACCACCCTGCATACTCGCCCACAGTACGTGCTGTACCACGGGCTGGCCGGCTTCGTGTACGTCGTGGGAGCGGCGCTTTTTCACACCTGGCACAAGACGGAGGAACTACCCTACAAATCGGTCACCGGGGTAAGTCCTGCTCGCGTGCGCCCGATTCTCGAAGACAATCGCACATCAATGCTTGGACGGGGAGTTGGGCGCCAACATTGTGCTTTTTTTGTTGGAAATAAACTTACGATTAATATTATAAGTCGCGCAGAACATCATTTCCCTTTGTTTGTCCTACATTTTTTTACGAGCAATGTGTAAAATGGAACGCTCAGGGTGCGGTGATTCTCGAGCTCGGTTACCACGTAGATGCTTGGCGTTTATCGGTGGCATGGAAACAGTAATTTTGAGTTACGACACCAATAAGCGGCTCAAACTATATATACTCTCACATCGCCGTGCTTAGGAGCGAAGCTGTGACATCACCGAGTGACTGAAACTCGAATCCGCAAGGTATGTACAGCCGTTAATAATAACCACATAAAAAAATAATCATAGCCTTTTGCAGCCAAATAAAAATGCAGTCGACAGTTGTAACTTTTCAGATTGCAGAACGAAAACTAAGCAACACTGAGATGCGCACGGAGGCGTATTTAAATAACTCAACAAGCTTGTGTTATTTGTTCCTACAAAAACTCGAGATATGAGAAATGAAAAATAAGACTGAGAAGCATAGCCAGGATGGAGCTATAAAAATATCGTTCGTTTTCGCAATCGGTCACTTTGCATTTATTTATAGGCTGAAAGCGTCGCATCGATCTTCTTTTTCAGTACGTTGAAGTCGGCCTGGGGATAGTTCACTGCTTTCATACCCTCGTCAACTTCATCAAGTGATCATCAAGCGACACCTTTACTCGAGACATTCTAGCCAAAAATGAAGTATGAAGGTGAACAATAAATGTGTCATTTCTTTTAAGAAACAAAAATGTTTGACCGCTTCATAGAAGTTGTTTCTTTTCCTGTGTTCTTTTTCTTTCTGGCATTCTTTCGAGGGCATACAAAAAAAAATTAAAGACGTTTACAAGTGGCTGTAATGCCGAATTAAAGCGCAGAGAGGAGAAGGGAGGGTACGGAGAGGAGGGTATGCCCCTCCTCCTCCGTGCCCTCTGCTCCTCTCCTTCTCCTCCTCCCCTCCCTCTCCCCTCTCCTCCATCCTCCTCCTCTCATACTCCTACCCTCCTCCTCCCTCCCTCCCTCCTCCTCCCTCGTGACGTCACACGTGACGTCACGTGTGACGTAATTATGTGAAACGTCCCATAATGCAACGCGCGGTTACGCCGACGGCGACGGCGACGCCGCTCAAGCCGGAAACGGGCGCCTAAGAGCTGCGCTCTAATAGATTGGTCCGAATTTTCTATAGGTTCTGCGTAACATCTTGGTGTTTGAAAGCGAACATTCGAGAGAAGTCTCTCTGGTTGCTCCCCGACCAGAGAGACTTCTCTCGAATGTTCACTTTCAAGTCATTACGCTCTGACTTCGGAGAGGAGACAGCGCAGCTTGCAAAACGGCGTGACGATTTTCAGACTTTGGCCAATTAACTGCGGAAATTAATCTGTGTCACCCATGGAACGAAGAACAGAAAAACGTATTTTCTTGCGAGCGCTAGTTTTTACGTAAAAGAAAATGAAACAAATCGAAGGCCAAAGTGCCTCTCAACTCTCCACGTCGCCTTTCGAGTGACGTACTCTGGGGGATCACGTGGTTTCTCCTTGGGTTCTTTCGTCAGAGACCTCAGCCGCTTCCTCCACGATCATCGACTTTTAAAGGATTAGCATCGTCGAAGATCGCGGCGAGCGATCGACACGAAATACGGTTCGCCACGGGGGTGACGGCGAGTGTAGCAGCGGAGGGGGACAAGTTTTGTTCACTTCCCCATGTCCCCCAGAGTACGTCACACATCAGTTCCGTTAACCACCAGAAGCGGCTGCAGGTCGGCAAATATTTTGTTAAGTTCTTTGCGATTACGCACTGGAATATCAATTTTTCGGGGCTAGGTGACGCGTTTTCGGTCACTTTTGTGCTTGGATAAACAATATAAAAAATACAAATTGCCAATTCTTTCAATACTAAAATCGTTGCACTACCCCTTTAAAGAAAAAGGAACTGGACCTGTTCTTTATTCGCCGACAACTAGAACACCGCATTCCATCTCTGCTCTCTTATTTACAGTCCTTCGCCGACAGCGTTGCTTCCACTTCTGCGAGAAAGCAACGAGTGTCTCAGAGCAAGAAATTTTTGAGGCTGAAAGGGAAAGACCAAGCAAAACACAGCACCGATTCCGCCAGGTTTGTCACAAACCTATCGTCTCGACAACTATCTCCTTGTGAGACCGCTGCCTTAGCCAAAGGTCACGGCTTCAATATGACAACAACGAGGCCACCCTTACCGAAAATGGTTGGAACCCTTGAAGACGGAATCGCTCATTTGGATCTAAACACCGGTGAACGCGTCCGACAAAAGGTGATTGGCATCCTGCCAAAAATACCTCAATATCACCGGCACGTCTTTCCCAGAGAAGAGTCAAGTGGGCTCCGAGCGCTTCGGGAGGATGACAATCATCGTTCTTCTTCCACCATATAAAGGTAACTCAACCGTCGTCCTTGACCGAGTAGTCTACGACCAAAAGGTTCTGGATCTTCTTGATACCTCCGCTTATGAAAAGCTGAAAAAGGACCCTACACCACAAGTCCAGGACGAGATGATTAAGATACTAGCAGACATTTTCAAAAAGCATCCAGACTCGAGAAGCCTTAACCTGCGCCTTCTCTGCCGGAATGAATATGCACCGGGTTTCTACGGCCTTCCAAAGATACATAAACCTAGCGTTCCCCTCCGGCCCATTGTGGACTTTACAACATCACCACTTCGAGGTCTGTCAAACTACCTTCACCACACTCTTTCACCTCTCGTGGGTAAAACAGCGACCTATATACGAAACTCCAACGACTTCGTGGAACAGCTTTCGACGTTGAAGGTGAGCACTGAAGAATGTCTCGTATCCTTCGACGTCATTTCGCTATTCACAAGCGTCCCGGTTCCCCTGGCAGTCGCCACGGCCAAGAACGCCCTCGAGAAAGACCAATCCCTGAGCGAAAGGACAAAACTTAGCGTGGAAGAACTTTGCCGCCTGCTTGAGTTCTGCCTAAGCAGCACATATTTCAGCTTCAAGGGAGAGTTCTTCAAACAGTCCAGTGGAACCGCGATGGGTGCCTCCATTTCAGTCACAACAGCGAACCTATGTAAGGAAGCCATTGAGGAAAAGGCGCTACAGTCATTTCCCATAACCCCCAAAGTGTTCTTGCAATACGTAGATGATTGCTTTTGCACCCTAAAAATGTCGGAAGTGGACACGTTTCTTAGCTACCTCAACTCTATTGAAACGTCTATACAATTCACCATGGAGCATGAAAATGACAATACCTTACCTTTCTCGATGTCCTGGTCAGAAAACAAAATGAAGAACTCCAGTTTTCTGTCTGCAGAAATCCGACACATACTGGACATTATCTCCATTTTCATTCCAATCACCCAGCCTGTCAACAAGGCATCAGTGGTTAGAACGCTGTTATCCGGGTCAAAGCATTCTGCTCATCCGAAGCTGACCGCAAAAAAGAGGAGCACACCATCTTCGCCGACCTACGACGTAATGGTTACCACAAGCAGCTTCATCCACCACATTGCCCGTCATCAAGCCCGAGATCGCCGACACCTGCAACCCAAAGCAAGTACACAGTCCCGTCCTACCACACGGATCAGTGTTCTCTACATAAAAGGGACAAGCGAGGCGCTGGCACGTGTGCTGGCCAAAGAAGGAATCCAAGTGACGCACAAGCCGATGTCCACGCTCGGAAGATTCATGCCCCGTCCAAAGGATCGCCCGCCTAGGGACAAAGCACAAGGCGTTATTTATAAAATTCTCAGCGCGAACTGCCCGGTCGCATACATAGGAGAAATAAAGAACTTTCAGAAGAGAATCCGCCATCATAAGAACGACGTTCGCTAGTTCGACCATGAACGCAGAGCCGTAGCTGAGCACAGCGACGTCACCACAGGATCGACTTTGCCAACATCAGCATCCTTGCTGCTCAGGCCAATCCCAGACATAGACTTTTCATTGGATCCTGGCACATCCAAACGACGCCAGAAAACAGATATAGATCCTTTGTCACTCTGCCGACCGTCTACGTGAGCGGACCTCGCCACCTCACCGATGTAAAACGAGACACAGCCGCAGAAGAAGAAGAAAACCGATTACTGCTCCTCAGCGGCCATAGCCGCAGTCAACCCCTGAAGAAGAGACCAAGCAGGTCTTGAAACGTAGGGCTCCGACTTTAAACAAAGATTTGGTTGGTGTATATAGTATACTTTATTCATTATCTTGGTGTTTGCACATCGTATATTTCAATCGGAGCGAGCACGTTCGTCTGTTGCACAGAGGGTGCAGTGGCAAGCTCCGGCGTCGTCTGCTACTCGTAGCAATAACTGTTTTGCAAATTCTACAGTGGGAGACGCTGTAAACAAAGCCTCTCGGCCTCGCGCCGCCGAACGGCGTAACCATAGCAACCGTTGCTGACGCTGTGACATGGCGGCGCGGCATTCGGCCACGTCTTACATTTGTTCCTATATGTTTCACGCTTACGGCTTTCAGAAACCCACCGGTTCCTTACCAACGAGGACTGGTTCACACACTTGCGACCAGTGGCCTAGCCGGGGGAGGGGGCACTGAAGCCCTATTAGCCCCTCTCCTGGCTACGCCACTGCTTTCGACTGCTTACGACCGAGTACATTACGACCTCTTGTAATATCTCACGACTAGAGAACACGCTGGCACGCTGGCGCCATCTATGAGGTGGCCCTGGCACTGCATTTCACTAGAGTGAAAGATTTGCAGTATTTACGAAATCAAATGCACATACCCTATGAGAAATTGTCTTTTATAACATTTTCAAAGGCTTTTCAAGACAATTGTGAAAGAATGATGCACGAAAAAAAAGGAATACACGGAAATCGCAAGTGTGCCACGGCTACCCGATAGATAGCTCCAGTGTGTTATCTCGTCGTAAAAGATCACAAGAAGTCGTAATGCATGTAACGTATCGTGCTACGATTTAGCACACAGGTGCCTGAAGGTGGTGGAAGCAACACCACATCAAAATTTCAAAGGACGAACTTACCTTAGTTAAGGGCTGTGACTCGCCAAGCTGCGCTGCTACAGCCTTGTTGTTGTTGTTGTTGTTGTTGTTGTTGTTTTCACAATTCTTTAATCTGGAGTAGTACCAGGTGAAATCTTTTTTAAATAAACCGGCTTTTATTTGATTTAATCTAATAAGTAAAAAAAAACAATAACTGCTTCTTTCCTTTCTTTCTTTTTTTTTTAACCTTTGGTTGTTGTTGTTTATTTTGGGGTGAAGACAAAGGGGGAGCCTTTGGCGTTCATCTACAAACCGCGCACCCTCTGATTGGCGCAACAACCGACAGATGGCGGCATCGACCCGGCAACCTAAAGGGACCTTGAAGGCAATTTCAAAGTTTTATTTGGCGATTGAAATGGACGTCAGGCACGTCTCAGACACTGTTGGCCAACGTTACTAGAACCACTCAGTTCGGAAACTGCCATAGAGCCTGCTTTAAAAAAGTGGCTCCGATCCGTACACGAGAACCGAGCTAATGGCGATCGCAACGCCGCCATTTCCCCCGCAGCGTCCACTCCGGGAACTGCACGGCTGCACGTCGAGTCGGGCAAGGGCCGGTGGCGCCATCTCGCATGGCCATCTCGCAGTAGCTATGTAAAGCAACTTTCATGTTTCAACTCGTCGCTAAAGGGTGGCGCTGTTATCGTATTTAGCTCGGTCTCGGTGGACGCCAGCGGCCCGGGTTTCCAGGGTGAGTTTTCCAACTGAGGGTTTTAATAACGTTGCTGTTGGCCAAGTTCTAGTCCTAACAGACGTTTGGGTGCGGCAACAATCAATTAAACATGTATGGTAAAAACAGCGCCGTGAACGATACCGGAAAGCCACCCCATCCCCCCTCCCCCTTCCCCTCCCCCTTCCCCCCGAGACGGCGGCAGAAACGTGAACTAAAGAGCTGCGTGACGTCGAAGCATGACAACAACGGGCTCCTCGTGAGGCGATTGGTTCAAACCAATGACGCGCACATCGCGTTGCGGCGGCGGCGGCGAGTCTGGCAGAGAGTCGGGAGGAGGAGGAGTAATAAACTTTATTGTGCCTATATATGGGTCTCTGGGTGGTTCCCTTAGTCCAGGACCCCAACGCTGTCGGCTGTCAGCCATGTCAGCTTCGCCCTCCCGATCAATCTTTAGTTGGTCGACAGCCAACGAGCTGAGCAGTGCGGCTGCCGACCACTAAATCCTACCGACACCGACAGTGCTGTTCGACGTCACATCCGAATGTTGGTTTCGGTTTAGAAAATTTATTTGCAGACACAGAAACAAAAGTCACAGAGCTCTAAAACAAACTGATTGGCGTGCTATGACCCCAAATGCGTCCGAAAACACCGTCTTTTTAAAAGGATTGAAGTTGCCTTCATGGTCCCTTTAACTTCCACGGCAGCTCAGCAGCCGCCCGGTCGTGTCAAAAGCAGACGACATGTAGCTGAAATTCCTCGACATACCTTCGGTTTTATTTGTTTTGTGTGCATTTATAGTGTTTTATTGGGAACGAAAAAAAAATCCACTGGCACCGAAAAAGCGCGCGCCGTTCATTATTCGAAAAGATTATCTGCTTTTGGCGCGACCGGACGGCTGCTGAGCTGCCGTTAAGCCGCCCCGACCGCGCTGCCGCCATCTGTCTGTTGTAGCGCCAGTCAGAGGGTGCGCGGTTAGCATACGGACATTGTGGGTAGACAAAACTAGTTGTCGCTTTTTACTTTTTACTCGGGTAAGTTAGTTCTTTGGTATTTTTATCGGATGCTTTGACCACCTTCAGCCACCTGTGTGGTAAATCGTAGCGCGATACGTTATCAAGCCCATTTATGCGGTCGTTTTAAAGGCTTCACCCGGATTCGGGGGCACGTGGTAGAGCATGGGGTAGTACTGGGACCGGAGCTGCTGGCGTGAGGTTCGTGTAGATGACGACAGGTGACGCATTGTCGTTTTACCTGTGAGGTGTGCGCGTGCGGGGAGACAGCGCTTGTTTCTTGTTTATTTTTTCACGCGTCTCCTGCTGCGATGTCTTTTGGAATGCCAAAAGAGACGCTTTCTTCTCACCCTTCATGTGTATATAGGTAGTATTCACTGGTGGCCATAGTTGAGTCCGGTGCTATTCAGCGCGAACCTACGATGAGCTTCCACAACGCTTCCGCAACATGCATTTCACTCCACCAAGTTTGTAGTTTTTCTCAGAATATAAGTGGGAGCCCGCACTGAACACCGCGCTGTGAACACCGCGCTCAATTATGGCGCCTAGTGAATACCACCTGTAAAGGGGTATTCACTGGACGCCATATTTAAGTGCGCTGTTCACTGGGCATGCTCAGAACGAGCTCGCACTCATAGGTTCCCAAGACCGGCAGTCACGATGGTGTGGAATGTACAATGCAAAAGCACTGTGGAAGCTCGTCGTCAGCACACGCTGAGCAGCTACGCACACAGCTATGGCCGACAGCGAATACCCCCTATGGACCCCTCAAAAAATTATACCCTCTTACGGTCAATCTAAAAATACTGCAAGATGAAGTGAGCAAAAAAAAAGGATAAAAATGGCGAGCCGATTAATTGTATTGCAAGTGAGTATTATATCTCTTGAAAGTGAGGATGATATCTCTTGGAAGTGAGGATTATATCTCTTGGAAGTGAGTATTATATCAGTTATAGAATAGGCCATATGCGAAATTCTTGCAAGCTATCATCATCATGACTATAAAAGCCGCCATATTGCTTTTTTTTCACATTTTCCATTTGTGGACGAGGCGCATTTGTATTTAACAAGGTTTTCATGATTTTAGGACAATTTATTTGTCCACTCAACAGGTTGCTGTTCAGTTTCGGTCTAAATAAGAAAAGAAAGACGACCGCAAAATTCTAGAAAAGGAATTGTTAGCAACAAGGTCGTAAGACTCGACACTCAAGCACTGAACTGGGTCATCCAGGTGACTGAACGGTCTTTATCGAAGACGTTCTGTGAAGGGCTCGTACTGGACTTGCATCAGGGGATCATATTTAATACGACGCCCACTTTGCCGGGACCATTGTTTCTCGGGCGAAACTATCGGTACGGGAACCCTCCAATATGGAGGAAATTTGATAATTGATCATGAGTACACTAGATGGCACTTCTTTTTGTATATGGTCTATAAACTACTCCATAAATCGGTCACCGTGCGCGTTGCATTCTGGGAACGTGTGTGTCCAGGGACGAAACGCGTATTGATTCCCACAATGCGTAACGTGGCATTACGCCACGATGAGGCGCTTCGAGTTTAGAAATAAGTCTACTGTCAGTTTTTCACACCATTTTGCACGTATTTTCAGGTAAGAGGGCGTAATTTTTGAAGGGGCCTATAACCCGTTCGGCAGCCAGGCACGCAGCACCAGGCTTGTCGCCGTTTCGCTGACACTATTTTGACACTATACTTCGTTTCACCTTATGTTGTACCGCAGCGAAGGCTAGAAGCGCGAGCTCATAGCGTTGGCAGCCGCTCTTAAGTCTCGAGAGCTTGTGCCGCCGAGATGTGCCCCAGAGCAAGGAGCTCGCGCTTGTAGCCTTTCCTGCGGTACATCATAAGGTGAAACAGAGTATACACTTATGCGCGGACCATCCGGAGAACTAGCGCAGCACACCACGTCCGAAGCGTATTCTGAAGGAACGCACATCACCAGAAAGTTGAGGGTTGAGGTAGCTCACCGCGAGAGATAAGGCGACGTCCTTACTGCACTGTCAGAACACTGAACAGCAACCACAGCTTTGTGAACGCTTGATCAACGCCTCCTGTACTAAGATGCCTGTCAGGCGGCTCGCTCTCCCATTGCGGCCGGTCTGCCATCGTGTTGTAGCCAAACGCCACGCGGTGGCGCTCGCCGCCGACACTAACTCGCGCTGGGCGCTCGGCCATCCCGACGCATTCTGAAAGCCAATAGCACCATAGCCTAGGTATCTGTGCTGTCCTCTACGCACTTTAAATGTAAGGCTAGACTACCTAGCCTTACATTTATTTTAATTTTAGTTTTTGGTTTATGGTTTAGCATCCTAATAAAGAAAATGACCAAATTATTATCCATATGGCCCTAGTCCATAATACCAAAAGAAGACCAAGACGAAAGTGTAAATACACCAAAGAGCTGTTAGTCAGCGCTGCGTAAGTGTGTCTTTCTTTTTGTGTGCGTGACTTGAGTAACTGTTTTGCGGGTGCGCTGTTCCCCCTGTACAGCACAACGTCATTCATAGCCTTTGCGGTGCAAAGGAAAGTCGGTGCAACCGACTCTCTTTGAGCTGTTGATTCTAGGGATGACACTGCGTTATTCGATTCAGACCACTATTCGCACACCCCTACTGGTATCACAATAGCAGACGTCAAATCTCCCGCGCCGTCGCGGCAGCGATAGTGTCAGTTGGCAGCGCCCCTCGCGGTCGTTTCGGTGAAGGGGAGGGAAAGAGAGAAAGGGCACAGCAGGACGCGCGCCGCTCTTATGACAGGTTAGTACACGAGGCGTGGCTTGATACGTTATCTGCCATACATAGGTTGCACTGACGTAATTTGGTCCTCCTTTCTGGTGGCCGAACTTCCTCGAGCGTAGCTTTTACTGTGCATATTCTACGAGCAGTACACGAGCGTCGCGAGCGAGCGGAAACGAGTGAGCACAGCTTCATTATACTTCGTTTCACTTTATCTGCGAGCGAAGCCAAAGCTGGAAGCGCGAGACCAGCGCTTTTTGCGTTTCTGCCCAGCTCGCGCGCTCCAGCAAAGCCTGAAGGCACGGAGCTTTCGTGCTCGCGCTTCCCGCTTTGCCTTCGCTCGCACATAAGGTGAAACAGAAGTATAACAGCAGGTTTTGGCCACCAGAAAGGAGGAAGGATATGACGTCACGTGCAACCCATGTATACTTGGTGGGCTACTTCCGGCATATTGGCCGTAGCGCCACCTATGTTGTCTACGCGCACAGTCTCATAAGCTCTCATTTTTGAGCCGCGCCGCTCCCACCTTTACCGCGTCTTCTAGTACCCTGCTGTGTTAAATCAGTTAAATATTAAACAACGCCCATGGTCGCCGTTGAGGAAAGGAACGGTTTGCCCGACCACGTTGTCCACGCCAGTTCGCTCTCCCTTCTTGTCAGCGATGTTGAAGTGCTTTTAAATTAACAAAAGCGTTGTTGTTTTTTTTTTTTTTGTAGCTTGTTGCGGTTGCGCATCTGTGCTTGTGACCACCCTACAAATTTGTAGTATTTATAAATAAATTACGATATAAATGAATAATTTTAATAAAATAAAGCTTGAGAGACCACTAAAACGTTCAGGATTTCGGCAGCACTTTAGAGAAGAAGGGTAGCCAAACCTTAAATGAAGACGACGAAGTGGAAAAAATCTCGAGATAATTCAATGATTCACGCACACTCGGTTGATTTTACCTTCGAAAAAATAATGCCTTCAATCTAGAGCAGAAATATGAGGCCTCGAAGACGCCGATGAAGCAGCAGTCTGTGAATACAAGTTGGATGGAGGTCATATGGAACGTCAGTTCCTGATGTGTCTTCAGGATCCAGCTACGTCTCCAGAATTCCGATGCCTGGACGCATCCTTGGTACGTTCATACAGCAAGCTTTACTGTAAAAGACTACATTCATTTAAACTCCTCTAGTGATTTGAAAATAAAAAAAGCTTAAAACCAGCGACAGCAAGACAATCCATGGGCGTAATCAGCCATATTCCCATGGTCAGTATTGCTATCGGGATCGGGCTTCTGCGATCACAATTTAGTTCGTGTTTATCTAAATTTAAGTACAAAATATGGTCACTGAAAGTAACTGGTGTTATTGAAAAGAGCGGGTGTAAATTATATATATATTATTGTTCGTTTTGCATTAGGTATAGCACAACAAAATGACTTACTACTTCACTGGATTCGTGCGGAGCCCTGGAGGGCTCCTCAAGATGATACAAATCGTAAGTAACGCTTCTGTGACTGGAATCATAAACTAATCCCTTTATATACATGCGTCGTTCAAGGTCAAATTCAACGTAACGACATATTAATTTTATTTTGCCTTTCTTGTTGCATACCCAGCTCATCGGTCTTGTGCTGATACTGATCTTAATGGCAGGACATTACGATGTCAGTACTGGGCTCTACAGACTTCGAATCGACGCATTCCTTATGACCATGACTGTGTTTACTTTCGTGCTCACATCAGCCCTCCTACTCATGTGCACCATCATGGGCTCCACGGAATTACCCAACTCAATCCTGGTAGTAACCTTCCTCTATAAAACGTTTCTACCTTCGAATTACCGGGAAATATCAGAATAATTCAGTGATCTGCTTAA
The DNA here is from genome assembly GCA_037355805.1 of Ixodes ricinus. Lineage (NCBI taxonomy): Eukaryota > Metazoa > Arthropoda > Arachnida > Ixodida > Ixodidae > Ixodes > Ixodes ricinus. Next base: position 197,911 of record JAZHYW010011167.1, on the reverse strand, counting down.
TTGGTATCATAACACTGATATCAACATTTGACCGGGAATGATCAGAACCCTACAATGGTGGCCGTTGTATGAACAAGTGCAATGGCCTATTGTCGAGCGATAACATACCGCTGACGAACTTCAGTTGCATCCATAAAACGAGTAGAGTTCAACTTAGACAACGTGATTAGAAGAGTTAAATGTTTCTTTTGTTTTTACCTATTGCAGTACCGAATTAACTATCTCTTGGCCACAATCACCTATTTTCCGTTTACTGTGGGGTTCATATTCGAAGAGTACATGCACGGAGACCTAAACCAGACCATCGCCGGTGGGGTAAGTACGGTAGCTTTACGAGCGACCTTCTACGTATGCGGCTTTAAAAAGCCGCAGAAACTTTCGTACTTTACAAATCGCTACAAGGTATGAGGTCGTTTCCAAAGACATTTTAAATAACTTGCATGTTTTAATATTTATTTATTAGAGGATTCAATTATACAACAAAAATCCATTTATGTAAATTTAATAAGAAATCCAGGGTTAAGGCAAACTCGAATGGAGTGTTTTTAAATTTTGCTTCAAAAGCGAACACATGTCCCTCCTCTGACTTCTCGATGTCGAGCGAACGAGAGTACTAGAGTCCTGCTGCTTAGCATAGAAAAGGGTCTGGTCGATCTGTCATTGCGTGTCTCTAACAAGAGGCGCGCCCCATTATTTTCTCTAGGTGCTGAGCATCACCAATTCTCTCATCTACATGTTCAACCTTTGTGTCAGCTACGAGCTGCGCTGTCTTAAGGGCAGGCGGAAGTCGAGGTTTGACTCGAACGGACGTGGGAGCAGGAGCAAGGGAAGAAACAGAAGAAGCCTAAGCAAGAAGGGAGGCGGAAAGAAAAGAAGAGGGGATTTGCTCCTGGACCTAGACCGCCCTGGTAAAGTCGCTCGAATTCGGAACGAGCAGGATCTGTTAGCAACCGGCGACGTTGAGACGTTCCAGCGCCTAGAGCAAATTCAGCGGATGAACCGGCTCTTGAAAAATGACCCTACCATGCTCTTCACGCAGCAGGACAACTACATGGCCGGCGCATCGCCCGTTCATGTCGCAAAACCTAGCTACTTGGCACAAGCTGCTCCAGCTCAGTACCTTATGGAACCCCTAGATATCAGGAGCCCTACGAAAAGAAGAAGCCCATTGGGGGGCAGGAGCCCCGTGGGAGCTCGAAGCCCCGAGGAGAGAGAAGCCCAGTGGGTGCTAGAAGTCCCGCGGGGGCAAGGAGCCCCTTTAGGAGGAGGTCCGGCGAAAGGCTCGCTAGACGAGTCGTTCACCACGAGGTCTTCAAAGGGGAGTTTCTGCCGGGCGATGAGAGACTCCTCTTGCAGCCAGCTGTGGGCAGGGAATACATCATCCCCATCCAAGTCGAGGGCCGCGGAGAAGGGTCTCCGTCGACATCGAAAACTGAAACCGAGGAAGGCGATGAATCAAGGAGCCCTAAGAAGCAGCGCAGCCCCAAGGGTAAAAAGAAGGGAAAGAAGTCGCCCAAGAAAAAGGGCAGCAAGAAAGGGAGCAAAAAGGGCTCCAAAAAGGGTAGCAAGAAAGGGAGCAAAAAGGGATCCAAAAAAGGAAGCAAAAAGGGCAGTAAGAAAGGGAGCAAAAAGGGTTCCAAGAAAGGCTCCAAGAGCAAGAAAAAGAAAAGCAGCAAGAAAGGCTCCAAGAGCACGAAGAAAAGCGGTAGTAAAAAGGGAAGCAAGTCGAAAAAGAAAAAAGCAAGTCAAAGAAAGAGCGCAAAAAGGGATCCAAGAGCAAGAAGAAAGGAAAGAAGGGAAAGAACTAGCTGCACGAGTTCACTGACCAATGCCGTGAGCTTGGCTGCTTCCTGGTGCGTGTTTCGTATCCCATAGAGACAGCTTCAATAGCCTCTTGAGTTCAGCTATACAAGCAGATGCGGCCCTTGTAAACTAATAAAGCATTCTCCAATCGATCACTCCCGGAGAAGTCATTTAGATAGCTTTAATCTTAGCTTAGAAATACAACCTCTAGTGGTACAGGCGTCTTAAGTTATAATAATATGAACACACGGCACACTTTGAGGTACAGGCTTTATGGAAACTTAACAAAGGCTTGGTCGCTGACTCCTTAAAGCTACTATGTACATGTGCGTATTAAAAAAAAGACATTACAAGCCTGTCAATTTCCCTAGACAAGAACAGTAAATCGTTTCTACCACGAGCTTACAATAGAACAAAAAGAGACGTTGATAGTAACGAATCAACGCCTGATGTCATCAAAGGTGTCAGCCATATAAACAGAAGCAGGTGCCGAATGCCGCTTTGAATACCAAGGGATTACTAATAACTGCAACAACTCACATCATTTTATCTATACCTTTCTTCCCTGCCCTTTTCAAATTTTACATTGGCATAGTCGATTGCAAGCAGAGAGCACTGACCTCTGTCATATTTTTGCTCGCGGAGAGACCACGCACGAGTGCAGATTTTCCAAAGGTATGTACCCCCTCAAGCACGCTGCGCTTGCTTCTACTGTACGGCACCATAAACCATGCCCTAGAAGTCGGCCGTCAATATCAACGGCGGAGAAACTTTTTTTTCCTCTACACCGCTGGCAGAAATACAAAAGTTAAATTATGACGTTAGTGAATAGTTGCAATATGTCTGCGTGAAGACTCGCTTATGTCAACAGTATATTCGCAACCCAACAAGTGCCTAGGACAAAATAAAATAATTGATTTGCTACACTCTGTTCTTTCTACACATTTTCGTGCACGAAGAACGCTACTCGGCCCAGTTTCCAACATTCACGTATGGCAACAGCAATATTTTAGATTATATGTGTAGGACTTTGTGCATACTAAATGTATCGAATGAACAGGTTTTTCTTGAATGCAAAAAGAGGGCACGCACGCCAGCGCTAAACAAGGTGGCAGATGATCCGCTACGGGGCAGTGCGGGGCAGTAAACGCCCTCTAGTGATGCTCGTAACCGACATCACTCGGACAAACAAAGCCATGACTTGCGGTTACCATATACGAGATCTAACGTCTTCTATAGGCCTACTGAAGTCCGCTACCTCATCTGAATGTGACGCTGTTTTGCGAATACACCGAAGCAAATACGGTCACGAATGAGGTAATAATCAACGCGATTAATCAGTAATATTAAGAAAGTGCAGTGTTCTAGAGTTACAAAAATTAGCTCACATATTTGTCTAAGCGTACTTGTAAAACACGACAAGCACGATGCTACAAGTTTCGATTGCTACCTCGCGCTATCTTCCGCACGAACAGATGGTAAATGTGGCAGCTTAGAAAACAACAAATGAGATATATATGTCGTGTTTGGTCATGAGCAAAACGAATAAAAAAAGGGGAAACAACAAGTAGTGTGGATGTTGCCTGCACAGCCTACATTCTTTGAGAAGAGATGGTGTCATGATTAAATTTTCCTTCCTAAACTATCCCCATCTGGCGTAACGACACCAATAATGTCAAATTTCCAGGGGGGGGGGGGGGGAAGAAAGTAAATCCCTGGGATGTGTTTCGGGAGAGACACGCGCCTAACCAAGATATGAAGTTAGCCATTCTAAAACAGACAAGCACTTCGTTCATCCGATCTCTCGAGAGTAGCAGCCTTGCTCAGAGATGATGTCAGACTCAAAGGGGCGAGATAGCAAATGTATGCTTCGTGGCAGTCTCGCCACGGCTGAGCGGCTGGCTCGTTCTGCTGTGCCTGTAATAAGCCGTTAGGCGGCCTTTCTAATTGGTTCGCGGTGGCTGTGGCGGCGGCGGGGGTGGCCTCGTGGCCTTCCAGTCCTGGAACAACAGGAAGGCGCCGGCGCCGTACACGATCGCCTGGAGCAGTCCAAACACCTGTGGCGGAGTGGAAAGGAAACACCTGATGGGGCGTGCCAAGAAGACAACGAAGACCCTAGCACAGTGCATATTGTGGAACTCGAGCTATTATAGCGTTAGTGCTGCCCCACTGTGCCGTCCAGAATACGTCTCGAACATTATGAATGTGGGCATCTCGAAGAAGGAACAAAAATGAAGAGAAGCCATGCCTATCGCTGGGCAACATGAAGAGCTTGTGAAGGGAATTAATTGGCTGTTATCACTGACAGCTTGCTCGTCCCGATCATTTTACTATTGTTCCGCAAGCAGTGAGACTCCGTTCTTTGCCCATAAGAACGTCGAAAAACAAATTCCCGAGCAACAAGCGTAAACATCATAAGCCACGCCTTTTTCTTTTTTTTTGTCATCTGGAAAAAAAAATTCATAAAAAAAAACGTTTTCCACTAATGCCTACAAACTGCCTTGTGAGCCAGTATCACTAAGGGTATGTGGGTAGCCATACACAGCCAGCTCAACGCGGTTGCTATGCGACGAGAAAGTGAGGGAGAGGAGGAGACGAGTGGGGACGTCAGAACACAGAGCTCTGGTTGGACGGTTTAGTGGGTAGACGCAAAGCTAGCAGCCTTTGTCTCTACTCGCTCTTCGAACGCGCTCGATTGCCAAGCGCCGACGTCCAGCGTTCCGCGTTCGCGTTCGAACGCGTTCACATAGTGAGTAGAGGCAAAGGCAGCCATCTTTACGTGTACCCACTAATCATTCGAACCAGGGCTCGGCGTTCTGACGTCCCCTCTCGTCTCCTCCACTTCCTCGATTTCTCGGCGCACGATTGCACGTGCGGTACCTCATCTGATTTCGTGTTTTGGGTTTTTTTCTCTTCCCGGGTTTTCCGGCGGAAAAACCGTGCGCCATTCGGGAATGCATGCACGCTTACCCAACACCACCTAGGATAATCAAAGCCCATGCACTATAGAATTTTGACGTCATCACAGTGAGATCGAGCGAAGACACCAATTGGATACGAGTACTACGTCAGTGCTCGGCTGGGCCTCGTGCCCAATCAACGCGTCGAAGGACGCCCGGCGTCGGGCTCGAGTCCAATTGGCGAGTTGGCGCCATCGGACTCTGATGACGTTCCATGGAGAACGAGAGGGGCGTTCGGAGGCCTTCGTTATTGTAGACGGTGTTGGCTTACCCCGGCGGCGATGTACTGGCCACTTAGGCTGGAGAACATGAGGGGCCAGACGTCGTAGCTGGACTGTGATACCAGCTGCGTCACCGACGCGATGATGTACAGCACTACAGCCGTCACTGTAAAGGCCAGCTCCTGCGACAAAGGAAACGACGAGCGATCGAGACGTACGATAAACACCTTCAGTCTTGCGCGCAACGTTAACATCTTATGTCGGTGGTCAGCTGATTCCGTTCTCCTATTGACCGGGAGAATCAAAACACTTTAAATATGAGTGTAAGTTTTATACAGTAATGGTTTTTACTTCATTGCAGCTTGCAGCAGCTGATGAAGTGCGAATGAAAGATTCGGCGGAATCCCCCCCCCCCCCCCCGATTGCTGTCTTTTAGATGCGGAGCATCTCTTGCTCGGGTCTATGTCCCGCGGCGTCGGCGTCGTAGTCCGCAGTCACACTACGCACGCGCAACTCTCCTCCTTCCCTCTCTCCAACAGCTGCGCGTTACTCTCTCCGCTCTCTCTCTCTACCAGCTGCGTGCACTGCGCGTGCGTTCGCTTCTCCTCACACCGCGCGCGCACGCGCAACTCTCCTCCTCTAGTCTCCTCTCCTTCAAGTGTGAAAAAAAATAAACGGCGAGCGGCGAGCGTTCACAGTTTCTCTGCCGCGAGCCGCGACGAAGGCTCGCGTAGGGAGTACCGCTAGGGCAGTCGGTGGCGCCATCTCTCGACGTCAGCACGCAACTGACTCTTTCCTCGGAACCAACACGATGCTCCGCATCACCCCATGGTTCCCCTCGGGAAGATGGTGTAATTTTTTCTGTATAGCGCACTGGTGCACAAGACTACGTTAGCGATAAATCTGCAGCACAAATATCTCTGAGGGATCCTAAAAAGCAACCCGATCATAAAATTGCAAAACGATGCTCTTTGGCCAAAAGTACGGTGTTACATTTGACATATTTTCTTCCATAATCTATTTTTATCTTTCTTGATACGTTTCATGATATTATATTGGCGTGACAAATCTGCAGACAACATGAACCCTGATTTATTAGGTACTATGAACATGTATATCTTCTTTGTGCAGGTAGACAAATGTCTTATCAATGCAACTATCAACACCTTCTTTATTTATTTCGAATGCATCTAATAATTCTCTTGGCGTTTGATCTTTCCCCTGTCGATGATCTGAATGTTATCGAAATCAGAATGTCAATGACAATATCGATAACGCAGTGTTATATTGCCTCCTGTTGTGGATCGCGCAGAAAATGTATTCCCACGTGTTTTTGCATTAATTTTTAATACTAGGGCTGGGCAATTAATCGATTAACCTACCGATTAATCGATTAATGCTTTCATCGCCATAAATTTTTTAACCGGTTAATCGGTAAAATTTCGACGAACCAAAATAAAATAAAAATTAAATGCTTTCACCCCGCAGACATGGACGAGCACACCTATATGAAGTGAAAACTTTAGGTGAAATATTAACTGAAGGTAAACTGTAAGGGGGAGATTTGTAACTTCAGACAAGTGCAGAAGGTTTTCACATGTCCCAGCGATTTCAACGACGTGCGAGTGTCCGTTTAGCGCTGCAGAGACTACTGTGAGCAATAAAAGGAAGCCGCCCATCCCGGAGAATATCAACGAACATTTTTGTCTCATGGAGCTCAAGTAGTAATCTGTGAGTGTGAGTGTTTTTGAACTGTTCTCAACTGTACATCGAAGTTGATTCATAATTAAAATTATTGCGTCGTTTACCACATATTCAGCAAAAAAAAAAAGATGAAATTTTTATTTTTAAGCAGTATTATTATACATGGAAATGAACAAGACCGACTAATCGATTAATTAATCGATTAAAGGGTGGCGATTAATCGGGTTAAAATTTTTAATCGACGCCCAGCCCTAATTAATACAGCTCCCGGTTTGACCGATATACACTTTGGCGCAGGTCAGTGGGACAGTAGTAGTATGGGTTTTGGGGAGGGGGTTGGGAAACCGACTGTTGTTGGGGCGCACTTATCAGTGGGACACTTGAGCATGTCTGTGCGACCCGCAACAGGAGGGCATACGTCATTTCATGGTCGCGGTTGTCAATGGGCTATATTAGAAGGCATACGCATCATGTGTATCAGATGCAAACAAAATATTGAGGCACTGGAAGATGGGCCATTATAGACCATTAGTTTTAAAGTCTACCAATTCAGTCCTGTCGTCCCTGGGGAGACCGCAGATATATCGAAAAAACTAAAACTCAGACGCGAGCGAAAAAAAAAAAAAAACAAGTGAGAGAATGAATTGAAGGATAAAGTGAAGCGAGCAGTAGAACAAAATACAAAAGTCATAATTATACGAAGGTAAATTTTGATAAAATAAACAAGTCGTAATCTACGTGGTATCATCTACTGCCCCTTATACGGGTGCAGCAGCTACAAACTAACTATGCATCCACACTCTAAAAAAAGCCCCTGCGCCTAGATTCCCGCACAACACTCGGAGACCCAATCACCGCAACTTACGGAGGCAGCTCAGCGAATGACGATGGCGAAACATATGTTTAGACCAAAAAACGCAGTCTGAGTTGTGACATTCGTGACGTTTTGCTTAATGTCACAACTCAGACTGCGTTTTTTGGTCTAAACATATGTTTCGCCATCGTCATTCGCTGAGCTGCCTCCGTAAGTTGCGGTGATTGGGTCTCCGAGTGTTGTGCGGGAAACTAGACGCATGGGCTTTTTTTTAGAGTGGTGCACATGTTTTGGACTCGACACTCGGGAAACTTGAGGATGAGGCATATCCGGTGCCCACTTACGCCCAGCAGCCAAGGCAGAGCGGAGAGCGCAGTGTTGATGCCCAGGACGTAAATGACACAGAGCAGGACTGTAAGGATGTAGCAGAAGGCTGCCACGAACAGGAAGAACCGTGCGTAGCCAATCAGCGCCGGTGAACCGCAGCCCAGGCAGATCATGCCGAACAGCTGCGTGCAAGAAAACGGAAAGTCAGAAACCATCGTCCAAACAAAGCACTTTTTTGTGTGTGCGTGTGCGTGTGTGTGTGGGGGGGGGGGGGGTGTGTGTGTGTGTGTGTGTGTGTGTGTGTGTGTGTCTGGTTGGACTAAACGAACATTACGAGACTGCATAAATCAGTCATTTATTTTATTTTTTTATTTTTGCTAGGCGTGGCAAAAAGCAGAAGCTGCTGAAGTTAAGAATACCGCGCGAGTCAAAAGGATAATTTGTTGTCCTAGCCCTTTGAGAGGGGCCGCATAAATCGGTTTCTTAATTAATTAACGTAATGAGCTAAGGGTTTGTACAAAGGCGACCAAAGATGGTGCATTCTGTTTTTCTGTGTATAAAAAATTTCGAAGAAGAGCACAAAAAAAAATACTTAAGAGCGCGGCATTGAGACAAACGACTTTTTTTTCCCCCGAACTTAGTAATAACCTGACAACTGCATGGTAATCTACAGGCGCGGCATAAATTACGTCACAAATATAGTCACTGAGAGCAGCAATATATAACTGACTGCGGCGCGATAATAAGATGCTGGGGATGCGCCACCCTTTGTTTTTCTCATGCTGTTGGTGGGTACATAGTCTTTGAACGTTTATATTAATGATACAATTACAGCAGCTGTGACGGTTCAGCAGGCCAGCTAGAATGACAATGGGACATACCATCGGCGAAGAAAGAAGATGCAACGTGGCACGCTCTAATGATCTCGGTTCCAGGCATCCAATAGTGTGACAACACGACAGGTGTCAATGCTCGATCACATGCTCAGGTTTTCTGCGCACGCTATTCTACCATGTTCGGCCATGCAAGATCTCGAGCCTCGGAATCGAGTTTGTTATGGAAGCTTCTAATGAGCCTCGACCTGTATGGCCAACACTAGTGCATTTACTGTCTTACTTATAATATTTATATATATATAGGTGGTCCAAGTCACCAGGCTCGATCTAAAAGGGACCGTAAAAATCGACGCCTGCACGTACCAATCTAAACTTTTCGTCAAAGGTGTATATCACAGGTCGTTTTTTCTTGTAAAATTACAACGCCTGGTGACTTACAAATTACAAAATAAGGCCAAGAAACTTGACAGGGTCTACCGCGGGCAGCGACGCAGACGACAGGGGTTCAGTAGCGGGGTGTGTTTGGCGTTCGTATTGATAGATGGCGCTACCTCCTTATCGCGACGGCTCGCGACCACCATGGTTTATTAAAATGAACATAATCTTTTTGAAATGTACCTTCGGTTAAAGAATAAATGCAGACAATAAAAGCAAAACTTGTAAAAAAAGTGAAAGCCGTTTACAACTTCCTGTAATGCCGAATTAGAGCGCAGCTCTTGAGGAGGAGGAGGGAAGGCTACTGAGGGAAGGGTGTACCCCTCCTCCTACTCGTCCTCCTTCTCCTCCTCCTGCCCTCATTCTTCAATCTCCTCCGGGGAGGTCACATGACCTCGGAGGGGGGGGCGTGACCTGGGGGTCACGTGTCCTGGGGCGTCACGATAACTGGGGGTCACGTGACCGGGGGCACGTGACCTGGGGAGCACGTGTCTTGGGGGTCAGGTGACCTCGGGGGGAGGGTCACGTTACCCCGGGGGGGGGGCGCGCGGTGCATTATAGGACACTTCTCTTAATGCACCACGCGGTTACGCCGACGGCGACGCCGACGCCGCTCAAGCCGGAAACGGGCGCCTAAGAGCTGCGCTCTAAAAACGCGTCTGCATAACGGCGGCGCTTTTGCTGCCAACGGATTTCGTCTGCGTGTCGTCTGCTTTCTTTCGCTGGTCGGCTGCACTTTCGGACGCTGCTGCCGACGCCATCTATCAATACGAACGCCAAACACATCCCGTTATTGAACCCCTGTCGCCTGCGTCGCTGCCCGCCGTAGACCCTGGCAAGTTTCTTAGCCTTATTTTTTCCAGAAAGAGAACTACGCTTTGTAATTTGACAAGCAAAAACCGACCTGTGATATACACCTTTGACGAAAAGTTTAGATTGCTACGTGCAGGCGTCGATTTTTACGGTCCATTTTAGATCGAGCCTGGTGACTTGAACCACCCTATATATTTACTTTTTTTTTATGGCGGAGACATGAAACGTTGTATCTTAGACAGACTCCCGGCTGTACCGCGTGTCCCAAATAGCGGCCAGGCTCTTTAAATGGACCGCAAAAATCGGTTTCTTAACCTTTCGCGTTCCGATTTTGTACACTCTTAGCCACGGGTGGTGCATTTTTTTCTATAAAATTTGCAAAGAGCGAACTTACCTGAGGAAAAAGTAAGAAAATAAAAACGCTTAACTCTTATGAAAACGCAGCAAAGCCACCGGTCTTCAAAACAATGGGCGCCCTATATGGTTTGAAGACCGGTGGCTTCGCTGAGTTTCCATGGAAGTTAAGCCTTTTTCTTTTCTTACTTTTTCCTCAGGTAAGTTCGCTCTTTGAAAATTTTATAGAAAAAATGCACCACCCGTGGCCAACGCTGTACAAAATCGGAACGCGATAGGTTGAGAAACCGAGTTTTGTGGTCGATTTAAAGAGCCTGGCCGCTATTTGGGACACGGGGTATAACGTTCATAGGATTAGAACCACGTTTTACGCATACAACAAGCTCCCGCCAGTAGAGTGACGCAGTTTTGATGTAATACGTGAGTTAGTGCAATCGATAAATTGGCCGGCTCCTTGCGCGCCTCGTGCCTTCGTTGAACCGCCAAATGCGCCCATGTGCTCTTGTTTCCCCCGACCATGATAGCGCGCGCTTGTCTGACTTAACATCGCGTGCTTCCGGCGCGCGTTACTGTCGTCATTGGTGTACCTATGCGCCACAGACGCATTTTGGAAAACTTGCTCGCCGAATACGTCGTTTCACCATCCCGTCGCAACCCACACAAGCTGCGAGCTATTATGGCATATACAGCGCCATTTGCGCAACGTCATGACGCTCTCTCTTTCTCTCTCTCTCTCTCTCTCTCTCTCTCTCTCTCTCTCTCTGTGAGTTAGTTACCGCCTCTCAACCCAATCAAGCTCGGCAAAAGCGCCGTGACATAGCCATTTTAGTCAGAGAGAGTGTGTGTTACTCACTATTCGATATTTTGTATTTTACTTTTTTTAAGAGAAACGACAAACTCGGGGATCTGCCTTTCTGAAAAAAGTATGCCAATGTTCGAAAGCATAATGCAGTCAAACTTTCATAATCTTTTTTAAACGTATTTAACCATTTTTTTATATTTAAAATTGCTACGTTATCAAATTTTATATAAATTTGTTAAAACAGTAGTAAAATGTCAAATTAAGCGGGATTTTTTAAATTAAAAACGGCAATTTAAAAATAAGACAACTTTCCAAAGAAATGTTTTGTTTCTTGTCAGTATACACTTAAAGAGAAAAATTAAAAAAGCTTTATAAAGCATTGTGATCTCACAGTAAATATACGACAAATCGGTAATCATAAGCTTATTATTTAAAAAAAAAGAAAAAAAAGTGCGGTCTTTTTTTTTTTTTTTCGCAATGTATTCACATCTATTCTACTGCCGACTAAGATGCCCAAAAAGATCGATTATAATGCTGACCTCGAGTCTAAGGTACATTTAAAGGTGCACTAAAGAGGTTTCTGAGATCGTCTGTTCTTGGTGATAACTCATTGCACGGCCTCTTAGCATCCCAGAAATCGAAAAATTCTGCTCGTGCGACGTCTATTTCCCTACTAAAAATGTGATCGAAGTTCGTGCCACGCCCCTTTCTGAGCGGAAATCTCTGGGGCACAGAATCGAGCGGACGCGCCGGCGGCGTTACGACGGGCCACTGTAGACGGGCGCGCGGTCTGTATGATGCGCGCCCGTCGTCACGCCGCCGGCGCGTCCGCTCGATTCTGTGGCCCAGAGATTTCCGCTCAGAAAGGGGCGTGGTAGAGTCACTAAATGGCTCTACCACGTGCCACGCACTAGGTGCCACGCACTAGGGCGTGGCACTAACTTCGATCACATTTTTAGTCGGGAAATAGACGTCGCACGAGCATAATTTTTCGATTTCTAGAATGCTAAGAGGCCGTACAATGAGTTATCACCAAGAACAGACGATCTCAGAAACGTCTGTAGTGCACCTTTAAGCACCTTTCTGAAAATGAACAACCGATTTCCTCATATTAAGGACGGTCGGCGTGGGACTGCAGTCATTGAGGAGAAACGGAATTGAGCGGAAGTTTAATTTCCTCAAGATATTACGTGGAGCTAACGAAAAAAGCAAAACAAGGGGTATCGTGAAACGGTAGAAAGATGACAGGTGAAACTCAATAAAAAGGGCTGATAAGATCAGTGGCACAACGCCACTGCATATTGTTTCCGAGCAGTTTTCCTTAAACCCTCCTGGGACGACGTGCTGTGTGTGTATTTCAGTTTATTTTATAATAGAACATAAGCACCAAGCTCGCCCTTTTCGACGTATTGATGACTGTGCCGAAGGTACGTTGAAGAACACCAAATGAATGAGCGTCAATACTTAAACACCAATCGTTCCTTTTTCTTTCTTTCTTTTTTTTTTTTTTTGTAGAGAAAGTGGCAATAACAACAAAAACGAGATGTCGAAATTGCAGCTGTTTTCTTTTTCAGCGCAGCCAAGCATCACTTGAAGCGTAATTACACCGCGGTCCCTCGACTCAGCAGCTCGAGACAGGGTCACATGTCGATACCGCCAGGGACGTTCCACGAAGACAGCTACCGATTGTTTTCGTAGTTGAGACATACACAAGCGCGCAAACAATCGCAAAAAAAAAAAGGCCGTTTGCCGTTTTTTAGAGTTTACAGTTATTACGGTCACGAACGTCCTGAAACGCTCAGCATTATCTTGCGCTTCGTTTTTGTTTTTGTTTTCTCTCGTTTAAAGTCGCATTTAAAGAGATATAACACGACACCCCCCCCCCCCCCCACGCACACACACAAAAAAAAGAAAAAAAAAGTTTTTTTTTTGTTTTGTTTTAGACGAACTATATTATGGTGTCAGAAGACTACCCAAACAATATTTTGCAACGGCTTCAGGCAAAATTTTACTAAAATAAAAGAAAAAGATAAAAAAAAACGCACCTGCTTGAAACCGTAACTTATACTGGGCTGGGAAGGAAGAAGAATTATAGAGGAGAAAGATCCCGAAAATCACTTGGCTATGCCACTTTTTTTTTCTTTTTTTTTTCCCGATTAACGTATTTGCAGCTTTTCAGAAGCCACAAAAAATGGGAGTCATATATTTTGTCCATTTCTAGTATTGAGTGTGTGCCTTCGATGACCCACGACTTTGATTATGTTTGGTGGTTGTGTCTAAACCATAGATAACGACACGTGACCACGGAGAAGAGAGTGAGCGCGACTCAAACGTTCTTGATCGGCGGTTTTCGGGTAGAAAGAAAACGAATTTCGAGCCGCAAAATTGTGTTCTGGGTAGTGGGGCTCTCATATGTCATGTACAAATAAAAAACACCTTGGCGAGCATAAATACTCTGCCAGTGTCCCTTTAAACGTTTCTGTTAAACAAGGCCAGCGAAGGTCGATCAACTTCTAGACGACGATTGCCCAGGTTACTACATCTATACTCACCGACAGCCCAAGAAACGTAGGGCGTGGTGAGCCCGTGCATATCATTATCGCTTCGTAGCCAATGAGAGTGCGGCATTCGCCGATAAGAAGGCCGAAGAACCAATCACGAAGCAAGGATTGTGAATTAACATAATAGGCCACGCCTTGCGTTTCTTAGGCTGTCATCGACTATAAAAAAAACAAGAACACCAAACCAGTTTTTTTTTTTTAACGTAGTCATTAACATTGCGCTATATGCACAAAATTAACAACATCCAACAAGAATTCTAACGACCCGAGCCATCCGTATGAGACTGCCGCATATATATATAGGGTGTTGTTTTTTAACTGCACCAAATTTTTAAATAAAGGGGAAAAGTTTTATGAATGCGGTTTTCACTGCGTGTGTATATGGCTTGGCGGATATTAGATGGGAATATAATCATCCCTATTATCAAACTAATTAACCAAAGTTTGTTCATTAACTTTTTAGTTACTGTAATTAGGATATATGTTTATATTACAAACTTTGAGGCAGTCATATGCCAAGACTGATCCATTTTGTAGAATTCGCGTAATGTGCCTGTGTTCCAAGATATCTGCCCCCGAATTTTCTACTCAATCCGACTTTTTATCCACTCAATGGGGCAAACCCACGAAAGTGGCTACCATAGCCGAACTTTGCTACATTAGCCGGATAAAAGTGCAGAATTCGTGGACGAATATCGCGGTACAAAAGCTGGTTACGCGAAATCTACAAAAGGGAAGAGTGTTGGCATATGACTGCCTCAAAGTTCGTAATATAAACATATATCCTATTTACAGTAATTAAAAAGTTAATTAACGGATTTTAGTTAATTAGTTTGATAATAGTGATGGTTATGTTCCCATCTAATGTCCGCCGAGCCATATAAACACGCAGTGAAAACCGCATTCAAAAAACTTTTCCCCCTTTATTTAAAAATTTGGTGCAGTTAAAAACTAACACCCTGTATATATATCTTTTTTTTCGCTTACAACACGGCCGACCGTCGTTAACATAAGGTAACAATGGCAACTTCTCTCAAACAGAGTTTAAAAAAAAAAAAATCCTGGTTATCGTGCCAAATCGAAGTCGCCAGATGCTTCCTTTGTCGTGCAGGTTGATTGCTCAAAACATAACCAATCTAAAAAAAAATATTTTAACGCTTTTCTTTTTTTCTTTTTTTTTTTCGTATTGGTGTCATCAATATGAAACGGGAAAAAAGCCGGCATACGCGCTCCTCTAACTGAACTGTCTAAAGCAGACGGACACAATGCTCGTCAAAGTCACGGTTCAGGCGTACACTCTAAGAAACGCCTGCGCGTCTCCTTCCCCTCAAAACACTCCAAGAGCCAATCTCTGCGATCTAGGAAATCAGCTCAGCGAATGATGAGGCGGAACATCTGTTTAGACTTCAAAATGAAGTCTGCGCTGTTGCATTACGCAATGCAAGCACGACGCTTTGCATTGCGTAATGCAGACTTCATTTTGAGGTCTGAACGAATGTTCCGTCTCACCATTCGCTGAGCTGATTTCATCGATCGCAGAGATTGGCTCTTTGAGTGTTTTGAGAGGAAGTAGACGAGCAGGCATTTCTTAGAGTGTGTACGCACGTCGCTTCGTACAGTGCTATCAAGAATATGTACTCGTACACTCGAAGTAAACGCCAGACGTCAAATTCGCCATCGCGGCATTCAAAATTACCAGCTCTGAGTACGCAGACACTCGTAAGGATAAGACACAAGTGAGCCGGTGAGAAAATGAAGATTTCGGGGGACATTATCTCTGAGACTGAGGAAGAAAAAGCAAAAACAACGAAAGGGTCCCAGTTTCAGGGTTAATGTCACGAAATAGAGCGTCGTGCTGCGCTCCTGGATTCGGGTTCTGTGCAACACACGCGTGTTAGACTGGGAAGCCAACCACGCGTTGCGTTTGCCTACTTCACGTCGACGTCATTCGTATATGTGCAAAGGCTGACTGCTCTGTGGGTAAACACGAAGCCAGTTCTGCTCATAGACATGACAGAACAATTTCTTGGCGACAAACACGTTTTTCTGATGTGGATATATGACAAGTTAGGACCATAAAAGTTTCAATTGAATATTTTTTTGTTCTTTTTTCCTGTTTTTTTTTATTGTTTGCCAGTGGAGTTTGTTGAACGTTATAAAAGTGATGCTTGGCTAATACAAACACACATAATTTACATATCAATTCCCTCTTTTCAAGCAACTATCACTTGACTAAAACAAGTCTAAAGACTATAATAATCATAGTCGTTCTTATTTACCTCTGCAAAGCCACGAATACACAGAAAGACAACCGACACGTGATAGAGGCCTGGGAGGATGCGGCTAATTAATGCGACAATGGTCCTAGTCTAGCCAAGTAGACTGCAGTAGTCTCTCTTCAAAAACACAACATCGTACATACATGACAGAACGCTCGCACCTCCCCTTATGAGGATCGTGAGACACACTAATGCCTGCCGGTTGTCAGATTCAACCAGACAATACCCAAATTCCCGTGACATTCGTGAAAAAAAGAGGATAACAATAAAAGTTTTTCTCTCTCTCTCTCGAAGGACAGATACCGAGTGACTATTCGAGGCGTGAATTATGCCCCAGCTTGGTGGGATTACGTAACCAAATAGAAAATTGGAAATTCTGTTGCAAGCATTGGGAGGACCGGAAAGGTAATTCAATGAACTCAAGGCAAGACAGCATGCAGCGGGGCATCGAATACCCCACCTTATTTTTAATTTTTTTAATGCAGTGAGGCACAATATAAAAACAACGCAAGCTTCATACTGTGTTTTCCGCTTCAGCTCCAAGTACGCCAAGCGAAACCCATCCTCTCCTCCAACGGTGACCCCTATTCCTCTGGAGTGTCCTCCTCTCCCCGTCGATTCAGTCCTAACGGTTTCTCGATCCTTCTCTTAACCTCGCCCTGGAACAAGGGAGGCGATTCTCGGCACGTTGCGTCCACCCGCACCGCCCACTCGCAGAGAGCAACAAGGCCGCGTTGTGGGCACGAACGGCTGCGAGATTATTAGAGCGATGCCTACGTCTCCCCCGCACAACAGAAAGGGAAGCGGGATAACGCTGCACACACACACTCCACGGCACGCATAGGCAACTTGGCTGCCGTGGTCCAACCCAGAAAGGCTTTGTATCGAGCTGCGCCCTGGCCCCCGCAGATCGCGTAATGTAAGGTCCCTCAGCGTAATGTGAAGCCTCATCCCAAAGCTCCGAGAGGTGACCGATGGGTGATGCGGCACCAACCATGGCCTCCGAGTACCAACGAAGCGCTTTGACACCGCCTCCGCCAGATGGCAGCACCGCCTCGCTAGCCAGGTCTATCTCCGTCCATCCACCACAACTGCAACTACACGCTCCGAAGCTGGCGTGAACGAGAAAGAAATAAAGGGAAAGGCAGAGACAGAGAGAGAGAAGTAAACGGGAAGATGCGAGTGAACCCGTCACCCGCTCTCGTAAATGGTCCGGTGAAGGCTACAAGAGCAGCGGGTATTTTTGCTCCTCCGACCGAAGACGCTAATCCAGTGGACCTTGACCGCATTCTGGTCCAGCCGGCAGGAAGAGCGTTCGCCGGGAGCGGCGCATCTTCGCAGAAGGAGGATTGGCAAATGTACTGGACGAGTAAAATTTGCTGCATTAAACTTCTAGCTTTCTTCCTAACTCTCTTTGCGCGGAAAGTGTTTCCCGAGAGAGCTGTCGTGCGTGCACGTGACAACACCGCCAGGGTGTGGACGAAGACAGGATGAGACGATTTTCTATATTACGTTCTCGTTTTGTACGCCAGTGAAATAAGCGCTTACGTGGCACTTTGTGTGTGTGTGTGTGTGTGTGTGTGTGTGTCGTGCTGTGTGTGTGTGTGTGTGTGTGTGTGTGTGTGTGTGTGTGTGTGTGTGTGTGTGTGTGTGTGTGTGTGTGTGTGTGTGTGTGTGTGTGTGTGTGTGTGTGTGTGTTGTGTGTGTGTGTGTTTGGCACTTTAAGACTTTGCTAGCTTTTACAACTCATTAAGAATGGATGTTATTGCTTTGAAATTAGAGTCACGCCGTGCAAACTCAGCTCGAAGGCTTGGTTTGCTTTCCCCTACGTTCGGCGTCACTCTCTTTTCTTTTTTTTTTAGTTTTATGTTATTGTAATGTTATGCATGCTTCTTTTTTATCAGACCGCCTTCTCTCTGGCGCGCCGCTAGGTACGCCCGATGAGTGTTTTGTGTGCACCGCAATATAGGCGAACGAATACATTTCTTACGCTCCAAACTGTTCTCTTTTTATGCAAAAACAAGCGATCAAACCAACAAAAAACGCCTCTCGGCTCTCCGCAGTAGGTCCAAGACGTCAAAGCGGACAAACAGACTCCGGCAGAGACGACACGCCGGCAGCAAAACGTTTCGAAGCGTGTCCCAATTTCCGGCGGTGCGTTTCAAACAATGACGCAGTAGTAGCTCCCCGGAGGAAAAGAAAATTAGAAAAAATAAAAACGCAAAGACGACTCGTACATTTCCCACAGGAAGATGCCAACGCGTATCACCGCCGCCAAGACAAAGGGGCTTCTTCGGCCCGAGGGCTGCTGCAAAGACGACTGTTTCGCGGCGTCTGCTGCTCTCCCCGCCTCCTCCGCGCAGCCAGTGTCCGGTGGCGGCGGCAGGAGCACGTGTCAGCGTCGTTATTCCGAGTCCCAGGCGCCAGACGTGCCGCGTATGGCAGCCCAGTCTCGTTTTCGGCCAAGTTCCGCATACCTTCGCAACGCGCGCGCGCGAGCCTCGCAGAAAACGAGTTTGGGGCCGAGTTGGAGTCGGGGGCAGATGCCGTTCCCGCGCTGCCGCTGCTAAGTCTTTCTCGAGAGCTGACTTTTTCTCTCTTTTTTTCGCTGCTTTTGGCAAGTCTCTTTCGGCTCGCAGCAACCCCTCGTAAACTCTCGTTGTAAAGCTTCCTGGAGCGTGTTGCAAGTCCGAAAACCTGATCTTTCGAAAGCGCGTAATCGAGGATTTTGGAAGAATCACGGTTTTCTAAGGTTATATAGGGAAGAAACAGAGAAACAAAACTGGCAATGTACGATATTACATTTAAAAAAATTATATATATAGCAGGGTGTTTCACGAAAGGTGGACAAATTCGATATTGTGAAAACTACGCGTCGCAACAAAAAGGGCTTGTGTCGTTTTGGACCTGGGCCAGGGGCCTATTTAGGAAAATTATTAAAGTCCAAGATAATTATATTGTTAATTATTTTTGCGTAATTAACTTCTTTAATATTGTGTTTAAGGGCATAGTTTCAATTAGAAAATAGCTCAGCGTCATCGAAAAACACTAAAATCAACAAACTCCAGAACGATCAGAAGGCACGCGAAGCATTTACGGTTTTCTGAAAACTGTACAAATTTGACGGGTTTTAAGTTTCGGTTTGTTATCGGAGCGCATCTCAGCGCCGGCAGCACAGCGCCCCGTGGACAGATAGTGAATCCAACCTCTGCTGCGCTGTCATCGCGCGACGCAGCAGAGGCTGGTTGCACTATCTCTCCACGGGGCGCGGTGCTGCCGGGGCTGAGATGCGCTCCGATAACAAACCGAAACTTAAAAACCCGTCGAATTTGCGTGGTTTTTCAGAAAGCCGTAAAACGCTGCGCGTGCCTTCTATCGTTTTGCAGTTTGTTGATTTAGTGGTTTTCGATGACGCTGGGCAATTTTCTAATTGAAACTATGCCCTTAAACACAATATTAAAAAAGTTAATTACGCAAAAATAATTAACAATCTAATTATTTAATACTTTAATAATTTCCTGAATAGGGCCTTGGCCCAGGACCAAAAAGACACGAGCCTTGCTGCGACGCGTAGTTTTTGCAATATCGAATTTGCCCACCTTTTGTGAAACACCCTGTATATATATTATCACCGCGAGAAAAACTACTAAGCTTTCAAAGGGAAAAAACAAGACAAAAAAATGCTCAGTGTTCATTAAATCGTGGGAACTTAACTACCGTATTAACTCGAGTAATAGCCGCACTATTTATGAACAAGGCCCTCGCGTCTACTTTCCCACAGAACACATATACATCCAATCATGGCGTTGCGCATAAATAACAAAGCGAATAACCAGATCGAGAACACGATAATTTACATACAAATTCAATCTTCACAGATGGTATCTCCGCACGAAGATGTTATCTTTGTCCTGTAAACAGCTGGAATCATGCTGTCCATCGCGGTGATTGGCAATCTGCGTGCTCCGCAGAAAAGCGAACCCACAGGTTTTCTTCATAGAGAGTGCGGCTAATACTTGAGTAAATACGGTACTTCAGAAAAAAAAATTATATGTAAAAAAAAAAAAAATACAGAGAAGAAGAAAAAAAAAAAGGAAAACCTCCGAAGCTCGTCCCACCTCCTTCCACTTTAGCAAAGCGAACGCTGGAGAGGAGGTGCGCTCTGCTAAAGTGGAAAGAGGTGGAAGGAGCTTCCACTTCACACTTAAAGGGGCCCTGCAATCCTATTTAAGCGTCTACCTTTTTTGCGGTTTCCACATCTCCTGTGGTTGGGGCAAAACCCAGCGGGCACGGAGAGAGTAACTAAATATCAGTGCGTAATATTGTAGCCGAACGACGAGGAAACCTCCTCCTCCTACGGAGGAGGTTCCCTCGTCGGTTTCCTCACAGAATAACTATGGCAGGTTGCAACCTTGAACTTGTCCCGCACACGTTGCCCAGTGGTATCCGAACACGCTCCATGTGACGAATTCGTGAAGCGTTTCAATTATTTATGAAGCCAGTTTTTGCTCAGTATTTTAGATGCTTGTTCGGTTGAGAAAGGAAGGAAAGCAGAAACAACGCTCGATGACCCGTCGACATACTCGCCACCAAGCGGTGGAAGAGGCGGCGCAGGCGTCCCCGCGCGTGATTCCGAAGCGCGCTCGCTTCGGGATCTCGGAGGCCATGCACCGCGGATCCTAGAAGACGATGAACGACGCCGGCGGCAAATTTGCAAAGAGCGAAAGCACGAATTTGTCTCCTCGCGAGACCACAGGAGATCCGCCCGAACTGGCCCGGAACAGACTTCGCCAGCGCGCTCCGGACGCTTACGAGGAGGAGTGTCCTCGTGCGGTGCTACCCTTAGCTCCCCACTTCTATCGAGGATTCGGAGCTCTAACTCCGACAGACCCGGTGAATTCGTGCCGGCAAGTACGGTGGAGGGCTGACGCAAGCAACGAGCCGAACCGTTGACGCGCATACGGCTGTAGGGAAGCGGACCTCAACGTATAAGCCGCAGCCGATTGGCCAGTCGCTTAGCTTCTACCATTGGCCATCCAAGCCAGGGCTTGCCAGCTGGTTTTTGTCATTTCAATTTGCCTATAACCTTTAAAATAAAGCGAATTTCGAGAAAGGAAAAGATTAACTAAGTTACTGCGTTCAGAGCACTCAGGTTCGGTGCAATCAAAAACCACCCGAAACATAGTTCGGGTGTCATATAATTAGCATCCTGTTTATGTATTATCGATGCAGCAAAATAGAAAACCGGGCTGTTGATATGTTTGTATGAACACGGTGCGTTCAAACAACCAAACTTCGTTGTTGTTGTTGTTGTTGTTGTTTTTATAAAGTAGAATGTGACGGATTGTTATCCGGAAGTTCGGCATTCTAGGCCATACATCCGCCGCGTCCGGCTCGACGCTGAGCAAGCAGAAAAAAACAAAAAAATCAGTAACATTGAACCAACCGATGGAATTCACAAACTTCCTTTCCAAACACTAAAAACAAACAAAACAATTGTTACAGGAACAAGCAACAGGCAGCAAACTTCAAATGAGAAAGCGTCAACTCCCGAGATGAAACCATCGGAGCTTCGTCTTGATGTACTCTCGGAAGTAGCAATTAATCGAAGGAAAATTCAACCGGTCGATTTGGGGCCCGCTGAAATCGGCGACCGGGCGGAGCAAGATTGAAGACGAAGCAGCAGCACGACAGCCTCCTCGGACATTCGTAGAAGAAACCAAAGACAATACAAGCAGCGCCTGCAGAGGAATCACGACATCTACCTCGACTGCGTCTCTTCGAATGCTGCCACGTAATTGGGTTAATTGCCCGAGTTCGTAGCGGACAGCTCGGCTTCATTTCGCCGGCCCGCTGCGCAACGTGTGCGGGACAAGTTCAAGGTTGTGCTCGAGGGACCAGTTCCGTGACTCGCTCAGACTCGGAGCTCGGGAATGAGATAATAATAACGCGAGATACGAAAGGATGCCAGGCGGAATGATGATGGAGCGAACTGTCGTGTTATCGGGTGCAATTAACATCGCCAAACACGATTGCCGAGCTGTCATTGTAAGCAGCTCTAGAGCCCGCGGATGTTCGAAGCGCGAAAGGTATATAGATGCGACTGCAGCGTTTAGAGAAATCACGGCACAGAGTGCAAGAAAACCATCAGTCGGGCGTGAGCTCGTCATTTTCAATGCACCAACAGCTATACTTCGGAGCCCCTTAGCGTGGACAGGGGCTACGGAGCGTGTAGGGGTAAATTAATAGGCGCTCCCACTATACACGCGCACCCGAGGCGTTTTCTAAGGCAAGTAGCTTGCGCTTATAGAGGGTCCACGACGTGGTGTGACAGGTATGCTGGTAATCAGACGCATTTAGAAACAAAGGAGCTACAGCCTGCTAGCTCTAAGAAGCTCTCATCTGTACGGCACCAAGGGAGACCAAAGGCTCGAGGGTCTCAAACCCCGACAATGAAGTAAGTAACTATGGCACATTGCCCAATATTAATTTTCTTCTTTACTACTAAGGTCAAACTCAAACCCAAGCGAGCGTACATAGAGAAATTCCAGCGATCAAATCAAGATGTATGTGAAATGCCACCTCTAACCAAGCGTCGCTATATGGTTTCCAAACGTACGCGATGTACCGCCGAAGGTATATAGAAATGCGACACTGCATGCTGTCGCATTTCTGTAACGCAACCCGAGTATATTAGCTCAGGTTAAAAAATTAAATAGAAATACGCGGTCTAAACGATCGCCGCGGGGTTTTCAAAACAAGGCTCACAAACACGATGGCTCCAAACAAGACAGTCCCAAAATAAAGTGCAGTGTGAGCGCTCACAACATGGGCTCATATGTGATTTTCCGGAGCAATCGCTCACAGATACTGTCTATGGTTGCGGATAATCACTCAAGCCTGTTGCGCTTCAACGAACATTTCTGGTAATATTTATGTTTAAACACGCGCATAACACCTGTATCGACACCTGAAATGGAAAGAAAAACTTCCAGCCTATCCACTCTGGTGAAGAACGAAGACCAGCGGAGCTGTACAATGGAAAGTAATGGCCGGCCGCAAGTCGGCAAGCCAGAGTGGAAAGGCTGCCGCCAGGCTATGAGCGACGGCGGCACCCAGATACGTGGCTTGCCGCCGTCGCTCATAGATGGCGGTAGGTATCCAGAGTTTGGTGTCTTCATTTCTTTGCGGGAGACACGATCCTGGGGAAACTTGCCCTTAACAGCTCCGCTGAGAAAGGAAAGAGAGAGGAAACTATAGCATATTTTGAAAGGCGAAAAACTTGACTTGCGCAAGGAATTGTCGGCTTCTTCGCTGTTGTAAATGAGCATTTGCTTGTCCCAAGCCTCAAACGGCCCATTTCGAAGATGCAAAACGCGAAGGCAGGAGAAACAAAAGCAGTCAAAAGGTTCGCCCTATGTGACAACCTCAGTTGCCACGGCAAAAGTCGATTTTTTTTTTTTAGAAAGATATTTGTAACCGCGGAAGACTGAGGATTAATTTCGACCGCCAGAGATCTTCTGACGTGTAACCCAAATCTCGGTTACGTAGCGCATTCTGTTCAATAAGCCCCTGTCAGAATGCGGGCACCTCGGCCGGGATTCGAACCCGCCATTTGGGGCGGTTGCCAAGGTGGACTGCAGCGACGCCAAAACTCAGAAACGAGCACAAAATACCGTACATTGAAAACAAACACAAAGTAACCAAATAAAGGAGCCAGTAACAAAAAAAAATAGTTCTTTGTAGGTAGGCAGGAATGCAGATTTCGGAAGCAGTTAAAGACAAAAGCATGTCTGAAGCTTCATTCCCAACGGGACCATGCGTCGAGAAGACTGGAGCAGAAAACAAGCGTTCCGTTTGTGACATACTTTGCGCCGCCTCGGCGACACCAACCCCACCCGCATTCTAATGTCTAAACTCCGAACAGCCCGCGCCGACGCCTAGACGCAAGAGGCATCCACCCACATATGTCGGGAGTTCAGCGACCCGCCTGCTCACTCTTTTCTATACTCTCGCCCGCCCACAACATGTTGCCTCTCCAGCGTTGGAATCAGTCCGACACACACCGGTGAACTGTGTCTGCCCCGCGGAAACATGCAGGAAGAGAGCTTCGGCGAGTCCGAATTCAAACCCGTAACTAAGTGCCACAAAGGAGCGGACGAAACTACAAAAATAAATAAATAAAGGCAGTAGCGCACCAACGATCGGAAGTGTCCAATAGCGCCGTGAAATACGACGTGGTTCGTGATGCGGCCACGAACTGGGAACGAACAAAAGAAACAAAAATGCTCACCCACCATGCCCCCCCCCCTTTTTTTTTTCTTTTACGAAACTAGGACGCGTTCTGCACCCGGTAACAGTTTCAGATTTACGGGAGTTGCGTGAGTTGGATTAGCGAGCGATAGCTGTTGTAAGTCTCCTTGTCTGTAAAGAATGCCTACGTGCGTTCGCTGTGTACGCGGGGGCTCGCTGACACGCCCGTAAGTCCTCCAGCCAACGCTGTGCGAACAAAACTCCCGGCAAACTTTGTGCTCAAACTCCATCGTGTAAAAAAAAAAAGAAATCGATTCGTGCGCAGGACTTTTGATTTATGCCGTCACGTACGCCCCCTGCGGGCACCTCAGCCCCGGCGAGCCTACACGAAGTACGACTCTCGTTCAAAATGCCGAACTGTTTACCTTTGTCTTTTATCGTTGGCGAAACCAGACAGAAAAGACAGGAAAAAGAAAAAAAGAAGAAGTCAGTCTCATTTCTATTAGGAGAAAGCGTATAAAAAAAAAAAAAAAAAAAAAGGACGGGTCAGGGCGAGAACAAAGACCGGAGGTGCACGCTAGGAGGAAAGCCGCTCTAATTTAGAAAACAGAGGAAAAGGGTGGACGGGAGGGGAGCGGCAGTGCTAACTTTAGGCTCCCTGCGTCTGGAAACAATGGGCGCCCATTGTTCCCGCCGGTGTCCCCGTTGGACGGCCCTGCGGACTCGCTCAGCTTCACCGGAAACCTTCCGCATGCCTCCATTCATGTTCGGCGTTGTTAACTCCATTGGATGTTGTTGCACCGGCCGGAGGTGCTGGAGGTGTCGTTGGCGGTTATATCGTAACGACGCCATTGTGAGACAGGTCCACTTGATTGTTTCGCGTGATTAGCTTTCCCTTTCGCCCGGCCGTCGTTTCGAGACTTCGCACTATATGAAAAGAGTGTCTGAGCGAAGGACCGGCTGACCTGCCTGATGACGTCGAGAACCGACATCTCGGTCGAGAATTCATTCACAAATGCCTTTCGCGGAATGAAACGCTTTAGGAAACAATAAGCCACCGCCTTTCCCGTCCTGTGTGCACTCTTGAGTGTACTTGGGCAGTAATCCATTGCGAGTAACGAACTACTGGCGATCCGTTACTTTTTTTATTCGGATAATTAATCGTTACGTTGCCCTTTTGCGACAGTCATTTGTATTGTAATTTAATTATAACGTAATTGTAAAAAAAAAAGTATTTCTATTTATTTTTACAAAAAAAAAGAACACAATACGGCAATCAGAGCCGTGTAATCAGTCAAATAACGACAAGAAAGGGTGAAAAAAAGCTTAAACATACAAGCTGGAAAACATCGTGCCGAAAAGGACACAAACCCGAAAAGAAAAAAAGCCTGTGATGTTTCGGCAGAGAAAAAAAAGCACAGTATGACAAAAAAAAGGAAGTATTGTAAAACACTACCTTTATCAGGAAACCAAAGATGCAGAAGGCAAGACACGTAAGCCAGATATTATAATATCCCTGCTTTTTTTTTTTTTTGTGGCAGAAGAATATTTTTTTGTTTTCGTCTGTGTTTGATTGTCGACAGGCCTATAATAGTGCTTTAAACTCAGAAAGCACAAGTGAACAAGCACGAGCCGTGCGCAGGATGTAATGCTTGGATGGGACAGCGTGGATATACAGTCACACCCAGAGGCACACAGGAAGGAAACAGACTCGCAGCGCTTACTAACAACTCAGTCCTATATTTCTTCTTCCTCAAATCGGCACCTCCTTCTCCTTCGCCGTTAAAGAAAAAAAAAAAAAAAAAAGATGGTGATATTTATATTATTGCTTGTATATAGAGTCATTACTAATCATTGTTCTAGTCAATTGGCCTGTGTTGCATCTCGAGTTACAATATGTATAGCACTCTAATAAAACGCCCGTGCGTCTACTTTCCCGCACAACACTCGGAGAGCCAATCACCGCAACTTACGGAGGCAGCTCAGCGAATGACAATACCGAAACATATGTTTAGACCAAAAAAAAAAACGCAGTCTGAGTTGTGACATTAAGAAATGCAAGCGTGACGTTTTGCATTGCTTAATGTCACAACTCGGACTGCGTTTTTTGGTCTAAACATACGTCTCGGCAACGTCATTCGCTGAGCTGCCTCCGTAAGTTGCGGTCATTGACTCTCCGAGTGTTGTACGGGAAAGTAGACGCACAGACTTTTTTAAGAGTGTATGGCTGTACCCAAGTATATCCCTCGTATACACACGGAATAACCATAATTTAGATTTCAACACCACGCATCTGCCTAATAATACGGCCGTGTCTGCTTCAAATAAACGTATAGCGTTACAATTGGCTTCGAAACAAGGAAGTCAGCCAGAAGTAACGTCACAAAAAGGTAAGCTATAGATACAAGAAGAATATATTTTAAGTATCCATAGTAATGTGGTGAATTGAGCTGGTTGGTATCATGACATATAACGACAACATATTAAAACAGTGCGCAAGAAGAGAAGAGAGAGCGATGTGTTCTCTTCTCTTCCTCTCTGCTTGTGCGCTGTTTTAATAAATAAATAAATATATATAGATATAGATATAAATATTTTTTTGTAAGTATTTACTGACTCCTTGTCTCCTTTGGTATACTATGGTATACTTTGTATAAAGGCCTTTGGTATACTAGCTGTAACCTGCATCGTCGATCCACGGCTTCCCGCAAAGCTCTGGTCGCGAAGTCCATGCACCCTACGTATTCATTCATGTGGCATGCCGAAAACTTGCGGCTCTAAATTTAGAAGCCGGAAGCGACATGGAAGCAATCGTCAAAACAGGCTCTGGCTGGTTCCTCTCCGACCGAGCTGTTCCAGGTGTCAATCTTCACGTCAGTGCCCATTTGGGTGCGCCCCCTCCAGATAAACAACATTTCGCGGATGTGTTGCTAGAAACAGGGAACAGACGCGACCAGACGAGAAAGTAGTCGACCGGGAACGGGAAGTTCGTCAACCCCAGTGAGCGCCTGGTGTCTCCTCTAGATGAGAAATTCAGCCAGTGCAGTATACCATCTGCTAGCCTGAGGTCTTTAACGCACTCATCGAAACGGGTAAGAGTGGGAATGGAAGCCAGGATCCCTGGGTTCTCCAGCGAGAGCTTTCGCTCCTTCACGTGCTCCAAGCTGCGGAGGGCTAACACACTCGGTCACCAAAAGGGAAGAGCGTAGGTGACATTGCAGACAAATCTTTCTTTTCTTTTGCTCGTTGTCATTAGCCGTGGAATGAACATTTACCTCTAAACCATAGAAAAAATATATATATATATCTACACAACTACTAACTGTGCGTGTGGAGAAAACGGAGCCATAAACCCGACTTTTAAAAACGACCTCTTGTTTTTTTGTTTTTTTGTTTTTTTGTCGCGTTGCGCAACCGCGTACGTTTTGAGTCTATTCCACGCCGCGTGGCTCGCGGAAAATCACAGGCCCTTGTGGGTCACTAAATAAAGGCTCCTTTTTCTCGCGGAGGGAGCTCGACCTACCGCGCCGAGCATTCTGAGCCGTTCTCCTCGCCGCGTGACGGGCCACCATTACGCCGACGTCTGGAGCGCCGGCAAGATACCGAGAGAGAAGAGGAAACAGTGCCAACATCAGGGGCAGCATAAAAAAGCCTGCTCCTCCGGGCAGGGGAGTCTGTCCTACTTCGAAGGTCCCCGATATTTACCTGGAAGAAAAACATCGCTCCTTCTATCTCGGGTCTCAGCAGTCCTCTCCCCGCCTCGAGGAAACCCAAGGTCAGCAGTCCACGTGCAAGGGAACCGCTATTTACGACAGTAGGACTGTATTTCACTCGGCATTCTTGGGCTCAAGTGCAGTCGTTCTCTCGAGAAAGGCGGAGGACAAAATCTTTGCTGCGTGGTGCGGTCGGAGGCGTGGCCGTGCTCGCGGGTTAGCAACCAGCCACGCGTACAATGGATAAAAGGGAAAACTAGACTTGGTTTAGTTTAAGTCAGAGCGCAGACAAAGGCAGATACACAAACACACAGACTAAAAACGCAAGGTCACGGCGCACTTAACAAAAGACGACGAACGCAGTGACATTGCGCTTTCAGCGTTGCTTGATTTATCCTATCGGCTCGTAGCTTCGGCTACGCTCTGACTTCAGGTGAACCGAAGTATAAACACCACAGGCTCTTACTCAGGCCTTCATTTTTTTATTTATTTCAGTGAGGCCGATACGCGTAAGCAACATGCATAACTGTGCTATCCCGTGGCTACTTTCTGAAAACCCTTTGGATGCAAGGTGAGACCTCATCGTTTGCATTCGGGCTGTGTCACCGGAAGTTTCATTCGCAGTTTAGTAAGTGTAGGAAGTGTAAGAATCTGTGTCGGAGTAGTAATATCAGACATTTTTGTCAATCCATGATTCCTTTTCTTCTTTGTTTTGGAGCACGCGAGAAAAGTTTGCCAGCTTGAACGCTTATATTTCACCGCTGCTACGCCGTCCTTTTGTTCCGCGCAGTTTGAAATTTTCTGTGATCACGTGCCGTCGGTGTCAGATACTACGAGGAGCGGCTCCACCTTACGATGAAGATAACGTTGAGGCAGCCGTGGTTGATGTAGACTCGTAAAAGTATTTCCACATTGATAATGAAAATGCCAGTAAATGCGTAACATTCCATTCACGATATGGCATCTAAAATGGCGCCCGAAAGCGCCTCCATTTTGAAAGTTGAGTGTTTGCTCATCGCAAACCAGTTGGCCCATCTGCCTGCATGGGGCGCCACATCGGTTGCGTTTTAAGGGATAGGAGGTCGCAACCCGCGCTGAACTCGCAGGTCAGGGGCAGTAGATAACGGAATTTCTCGGACCCGTCACACGAGTCTTGCTTTTCACTCGGGAGTCTCAAGGCAGCCCTCCTGGTTTACCCTGCAGAGACCGTGGCATCGAGAAGTTTCGCGATCGCTAATTCATACACCAGTGGCTTACCCGCCAAACCGCCTTGGTCATTATTCAACGTTTTTACCTCATTTTGCCATTTCTTCCTAGCATTCGTATACCCTTCATGACCGAAAAATCTCCCGTCCAAAGTGGTTCGCCACTTACTCCGGCATACCCCGCACATTCCCACATTCAAGACATGTGGCAAATGACTGCCCGACCCTTGGCCCCCACTTGTTGCTTCAGCGCTGAGGTGACTAAGGTTCGTGTGGGTGAGGTACAATTAGATCGTCATGGGAGCGCGTCAGGTGACAGTGGTAAGCTCTGCGTTGACCGCAAGACCGTCATTCTGCGCACTCTAAAACTCGCTCCGCGTTGGAGTGACGTTCAGTTTTCGAGGCTGATTATCAAGTTATCAAGTCATCCCATGTATTCCTTTTAGCAGTTCGCGCTGCGCCGGTCATCCTGCTCTTACGCCGTTCGCCCCCTGAGCTCAATATACCTGGACATAATAACCTATTTCCTGATTGAGGACGTGAGAATTTGGAAAGCGCTTAGACCTCTCCGTCGGCGGCGCTTTCGGGGGGAGCCGCAGTGAAGGCGTTGCAAGCTTCGAGGTGCAACGGAGAGCGGTCTAGATTCGTCTTCAGTTGCAGGCGTTGTTCTTGAAGTCGGCGAAGAAAGGTCACAGGCTCGGAGAAGCTCACGCACCGGCGAGTCGGAGAGGGGTGTGCGGCAATTCAACTGCTCAAGACAATGGCTAAATGATGAGACGCCAGTGTTCGTTGTGTGGCGGACAAAGGGAGCGGGGAGAGAGGGGGGTCCTGGGCTCAAGGTCAGTGTTTCTGGGTCGCTCGAGCGCTTTCAAAGTGGCCCTCCTTCTCAAAAAGATTGCGTTTCAGACGAGAGTCTCGCGTGCGTGAGCACGAGCCATAACCGAATCAATCAATACGTTTGTTATCCTGCCTGATGCAACGACTCGCGGTCGTATTTACAAAAGAAAAAAAATATATATATATTGCCGCTTCATTGTGGCGCCGCCTGAGCGCTGTACATCGTAACTACGCGTTTGCCAGAGGTGTACGCGCAAGTTAACAGTCACTACATAAGGAGACCTGTGAGTAGAAGAAACGATCCGTTCACCAGTTGGAAGAACTACAGGGACAATGCGAGAATAGATGCTGAGCTATGTCCTAGATTCCTTTGACGTGCAGTATATAGCATCGTAGCCAGGCTTCGAAAGGGAGATGCGCTACCACGTTCAGTCAGACGAAATAAGGAGTCTGAAAAATAGGGCCTAGAAATAAATAAAACTGCCAAGTGCATTATCGTTGACGAGCTCCAGTCTACTAAAAATCATGCTGATGCGCCTCATTGCAGACCAGAAGGGGATATGGCATCCAATCCAAAACAGAAAATGGCGAAGGAGCAATCTGGGTTTCGATCACTATGTAATAAATTGAACCGTACTTATAACAGAAGCGTCGTTATATATCCCTATATCCTCGTGTATCTGGAAACAACAACAACATAAACAACAACAACAACAACAACAACAAAGAAGTCAAATTAGCAGACATTTTGTTTACCCGGTCAGCTTGCAAATATGACTGGATGTTACCAGCGCAGTCAATTTTGGTGGCTAAAACCTCTGCGCCTTTGGCGAATTTTTTTTTCTTACTTTGCGTAACAGCGATTGGCTGCAAGGTTCGACCGTCCCAGGCGCTGCGGTGAAGAGCCTAACTACGCCGTATACATTTCATCCACGCTCGGTTCGGATTGAAGGCGTGCCGCACGTTGAAACACCTCACAAAGATAGGAACTCGCCTAGCCTTATCTGCACGGTATATATTGATAGTGCGGAGCATCTGGTCTTCCACTGCTGCGTAGATACGAGAGACTCGGCGCATTGTCCAGGGAGGAGTGGATAAACAAAAGCACGCGTCTACACAATTGGCGATCGCACTCGAAGCTGATGCATGCGAGTGCCGTATACGTCATGCGCCCTTGAGAAGACTCTGAAGCCTCGTCAACCGTGTGCGCGAACGGCTATCCGCAAGAAGAGGGATATTACGCGTGTTGCATTTGGTTACTCGGCAATGCACCGGTACCGAAAGCTCAGCACCACCTCCTTCGACTTGCGAATATCCCTCCCTGTCTCTCACGGTATAGACCAGGAGTCTCACACACGCGGCCCACGACTCTGGGACGCGGCCTGCAAACTTCCTGCGGGTGCGAGCCCCGTTTCCATGCCTCGAGCGCTACATAAGCCATAAGTACACTCTAAAAAAAAAATGACCGCGTCTTCACGTGGTGAATGATGTTGATTGGGGCGAAGCTCTGGTGGTGCTGATGATACTGATTTTGTTCATAGGTAATGCTGATGGTGCTGATTTTTTTTATTGCTCATAGGTGGTGCTGAGTTCCAGGCTGCGTTTCGACTTCATTATTACTGCTTTATGGTCGGTGAAATGCAGAGGCAGTGGTTCTTCTAGCGGATCCATCTATTGGACCGCAGTGCCCTCTCGTCTATAAACGTTGAGCCAATGCATGCAAAGTTTAACGCGATTATATACGCATTTGACCGCAGCGCCCTCATCCTGTATAGACGTTAAGCGGCTACATGCAACGTTTCATCCGTGACATCCCCAGCTCTTGAGTTGCTACCCCACATCTCAGAGCCCACTACTCGTCCCGCAGTCGTGGCCGAGTGGTTAAGGCGATGGACTAGAAATCCATTGGGGTCTCCCCGCACAGGTTCGAATCCTGTTGACTGCGCAAACATTTTTTCTTTTTTTAAGAAGACATGGGACGGACGGACGAACGGACGGACGGACAAGGCTAGACCCTAAGGAGCTTCGCCCCTAAAAAGTGTGTATCCTCACACCCTTTGTCGCACATATGACACCCCATAACTTCAGTGCGACGTAGAGCGCACTGACGTCGATCTGACGGTACAAACTTTCACGAGAGGCTTGATAGCCGTATGGTACAACTTTTTAAAATAGTTAATGTACGTGTTACTGACAACAACAAAAACAAAACCGGGGCTTTCTTGGCGTTACTGCAAAAGCCTCAGTGTTTTCTTTCTGTGGTCTTTTTAAACGTACTTTAGCCATCTAATAAGTTATATCGCTCCGTTATCAAGCCCCTCGTAAAATTTGGGGCCGTCTGTTCGACTATTGTGCGCTGTACGTCGAACGGAAGTTTTGGGGTGCATTATATGGGACAAAAGGGTGTAAGGTGATACCTTCTTTGTTTAGAGCGTATTAGTTTTATTTCGTTGATTCATTGCAGCTCATATAACGTGTTCATACATTTTGCACTATTCTGTTGTTGTTATTCTTGGGGGGAAAAAAAGGGGGGTTGGGGGAGCTGAGTATTGCTTCGTCTAAATATTTACTTCTCAGCCCTTTCTTATGTAAATCAACCGTAACGGCAATACCACTACTAGGCTACAAGTGCGAGCTCTTTGCTCAAAAAGGCACTGCGGCTGCGCGAACGCTCGCTCATCGGGAGCAACTGCCAAAAATAAAGCTAAGAGTTCGGGTGTTTCGCCGCCAAAAAATACCTTGCAAATACAGGTATTTTCTTATAATGGTGCTATAAAAATTGTCAGGAGAGCAGAAACGGCCGTATGAAGAGATATTGTTTATGCCTGTTCAGTCACTGTGCGACCGGGCAAGGAAGGTGTGCTTGCTCCGTTCTATTGAAAACTCCCAGTACGTTGGTGTTTTTCTAACTTCAGTGTGGGTCCAAAGTAGCCATATATGATGATGAGAGCTGAAAATGGCAAAACGGTGAATTTACAAATAGCAGAAAGCGCAGGGCTCCCCTAGAAATTCGCTAGGGTGTCGCTGGGACAATCGGCTGCGTTTCACCTTATGTTGTACCACAGACAAGGCTAAAAGCGCAAGCTCATAGCGTTGGGAGCGTTGGGCAGGGGCGGATCCAGAACTCCGTTTTGGGGGGGAGGGGGGACGGAAAATTTGTAAGGATACTATTCTCCCATTCTTTCTTGTGCACCGGCGGGTCCACCCATGTCAAATTGCCCTCCGAGAAGGGGGAAGGGGAGGGTCGACTTCGTTTGGGGGGGGGGGGGGGCGCCTGCCCCCCGTCGCCCCCCCCCCCTTGGATCCGCCACTGGCGTTGGGAGCGTTGGGAGCTTGTGCCGCCGAGATGTGCCCTAGAGCAAGGAGCTCGCGCTTGTAGCCTTTCCTGCGGTACATCATAAGGTGAAACAGAGTATAGCTTGTTAATTTTTTTGTCCAAAAATAAGGAGTAGTAGAAGTAAAAGAAGTAGGAAAAGAAACGTGGGTTGATAGTCAGAGGTAGAACTAGAATAAGTAAAAGAAGAAACGTGAGTTGATAGCCAGCGCTGTTTGTCTCTCTATGTGTCTGCTCGTTTTGTCCCGGTTTATTACGCGCTGCCGCTACTGATGTAAATAAATGAAATTGCTTCATTACACATGCAGTGCCTACATCGCTATTGCTATAAACGAATCCTAGCAACTTTCTTCTCCAAACGTAAAGCGGTACATTTATAATTTCCAAATATTAAACCGCTTTGTCAGCCTCCGTATAACTACCCAATTAATTAATAGCTTTGAAGGTCACCGCTCAATCGGTTCAAATTATGAATCGGTGCAAAGCCCTAATTAAAAGTGAGCATCTCAAAGAAAGCTCGTAGATTTAGTATGAAATAGCTTCGGGAGCACTTGAGCAGAGTCATCACCACGTTTCAACTCGCCTGAGAAGGTACTTCAAGGCGTTATGACCAGATCAAGGTCACGACGCACACGCTTCTCTGTGCTGTTTCTAGCGACCTAGAATCGCCATGACTACGGCGCCAACCTTCGCCGTGCTGCAGCATCGCTGACCACGCGATCGCACCGTATCGGGACAGCCAAAGGGACGCCCACTCGGTGCAGTGCCCACAGATGCTGCGTCATTATCGAGCGAATCTTGTAAGGCCGAGCCCATAAAGCGAAAACATCGTTGAGTAAAAACGAAACAAAAAGAAATTTGAACAAAACAGCGCTCACGCCGGAGCGGGTCATTCGCCAAAACAACCTTGCGCCGGTGGCGTCCCACGCGACCACGTCGCCTCTCGCGTCGTATATATCCGAAGCAAACTGCGGCTTTTAGAGGTCAGCTGTTCGCGGGGCGGATGCGAAGAAAACGCCGACGCCTTTCACCTGGGCGTCACGCCCACCCACGCGCCTCCGAGCTGACTGCGCGCGAACCATCCGTCGCGCCGCGCTCACGCCGATATGGTGGCGCATCAGGCGCGCGCCGACAGCACCAGAATTACTGCTGCCAGTTTTCCGAAGACTCCCGCGAGCAACTGCTGCGTACCAAATGGCCTCACGCGCCAAGATCAGCGATGCACGCGCGTCTTATTCGCAAGTTACGCGCGCTGCTGAAAAACAGCACGGGCGCGCGCGCGCGTGGATGTAAAACGCTTTTTTTGCGCGAGTGGTCGTATCAGAAGAGTGTTAATGTATAGGTCATCGAAGGCCACGCAAGTGCGAGTCATACTCCGTTTCATACTTAGTGTACAACGCTGTCAAAGCTGCTAGCTCGAGCGTGCGACTTGGTTTAGCATTTGATTTGCACCCGCTCTCGTGGAAATGAGACATCCCCCACGTATACCCCTATGGCAAACCTCTCTAATGGAGAGTTTTAGGATAGGGGGCACAACGCATTGGGTCCCCAAGCAGCTTGGGACGCCGCACTGCGCGTCCCAAGAGGGGCCCCTCATCCCCAACTTTTTCGCACATCAACGCCTTGGCGCATCCACTAAAATGAGAATTTCAAGTGAACAACAACAACAAACATCGCAACGTTCCCCGGGAATATTTTAGGTGACAGTCATGTAATATCAATAAGCAGTATTTAGACTTTTGGACGCGTATGGTTTTTATTACACGGTTTTACAACTTTTTTTTTTGCGTTGATGGCCGCGTTTACAAAATTATAAATTTCTGATTTTCTTGACAAAATAATTTTGATATTTCCTTAAAACTTTTTATTTCGCGGAATGTCCCAGAAAGTCGGCCACGACTGTAAAACTCCCTACCGTATGAAGCCACGTGCTCGAGTCAGTAATTTTTACAGAGTTGTTCTATCCCGAACAATATGAGCTGAAACAGACCCCCATGCTCCTTTAGTGTACCTGCCCGCCTTATATATATATATATATATATATATATATATATATATATATATATATATATATATATATTCTTTTTTTAAGTTGTGATTTGTAATTAGGAATGGTTTGTGAAGTTGAGGTAACACACATCGGACTCTTATTTGGCAAGTTGAGAGATAATAGCGCTTGTAGGGATCGCAAACGCAGAAAAAGGCCGGTTGTGGTGTTTACGCTCATATTGTCCACGGGGTACGCTAAGGATGACACATGAGTATAGTTTCTTACTTAATAATAATAATAATAACGTTTATTTTTCATTTTAAAGATTTTGTAGAGGGGCAGGGAAAAACGCTTCAATACGAAGCTTGACGAGCCCTGAGTGGTACAAATCATTTTGTGCCGACAGTACACAATACAGACAAGAACACATTAAGTCAGTACGAAATCCACATTATATGTTCAAACATTCAAGAAAAAAAGAGCGTAACTGTTTAGCGGAAAGTAATTCAAGGTTTATATATTTCTCTGTATACAGCTATTGTGAAACTTAAAAGGCCACTGAAAAGAAGACAAAAAAAAAACCGTTCATTTTTTAAGACTGGTTGGGACACGCGTGTCAAAGAAGTAATTTTAAGCGCAAAAGAAAAAAATTTTTAGAGCAATATTGACGGCGGAAGGCGCGATTTAGTCGGTAGTCAGCTCCTTTCCACTTGTTTTCTCTCTCGACATTTCGGGAGCGTGGAGGAGATGTGGATCGACTTAGCTAGCACGTTGAGGTGGACACAGTGTATAACCATTCTGTGACGTCATGGACTTTGCACGCAGAATTTAAAATAAATCTCGCGCCGTCAATATTGCTTTAAAAGATTTCTTTGGCGTAAAATTTATTTTTTGAAATTCGTGTCCCAACCAGACTGTTTAAAAATCTTTTTTTTTCTTTTCAGTGGTCCTTTGAGAAATATATACCTAAACATTTGTTGTCCATATTGATATGCATTTTAGAAGCTTCCAAAATTCATTGTGGCGGGTCAAGTAAATTATATTATTTTGTTGTAATAAAGCTAGTTCTGTTAAAATCCATTTCGTTTTCGTTTTTGATAGTGATGCATCGTCTATAATGATGTTAGTTATGAATTTTTATTATTAAATTATTGAACATGGTCTGAGTGTGAGAATTATAAGGAGCTTTGTAAGTAGCTCTAAACAGTTTTTTTTTTTTTTCAAGAAGGCGAATTTCGCTAAGATTGCTTTCCGTGGTTGCACGGTAGAGGGGAAAGGAATATACCACCCCTCCTGTGCACGGAGCGAAACTGGTCTGGTGCTTTTTGCGCAGCTCGCTGTCCTGTGGGAAACGATATATCAGCCAGACTGGGAGATGCTTAAACGATCGACTCCGTGAGCATAACAACAACATAACCAGAGCCAACTCAGGACATTTAGGTCCACATTGCCGTGATTGCGGATGTGCGGCACATCTAGATAGGTGTACAGTGCTGGGCAGAAGCGGTAGCCAACTGACTAGAGAGATAGTTGAAGCGGAACATGTTGTCCAGGTATGACGATAAATGTGTTAGCAGTCCATCGCTCACTTTATCAGGAAAAGAATTAGCCAGCTATCTTTCACTACAGGATAAACGCACGTGATAGTCATTTCATGGGACGTTGAAGAAAAAGAAGACAATATTCACGAATGTATTGAAAAGGCGTAGAAGAAAAACAAGTGCAAATATAGATTGAGTTGCACGTGGTATGAGTCAGCGCTGTGTGAGTGTTTTGTCTGCATGCTGTGATTAGTTACTAAGTGTGATTGTTTTTGTGGCCGGTGGTGACGAGTGTGTGTGTGTGTAACCCCATACTTGCGCCGTTATTTTGAGAGAGACAACTTGCTCTCCGCATAGCTTTAGGTCCACTCACTAAGTCTGTGTGAAAGTAAGCCCGCCAGCCTGGGGCGCGCGAGCGTTTGAGACTCGGCTTGACGTGCCACTCCGCTAGTGCGCTATAGCTTTGGATGTGCTTTCTTCAGCCTGTCTTATACTTCCGTTTCAGCTTGGGTCCAGACGCAGGCGATGCTGCAAGCGCGAGCTCCGGGCTTTCAGCGTCCCTGCCAAGCACGCGCTCGTGCAATGCAAGCACTGTTCAGGACCACACGCTCGTGCTTGTAGCATCGGCTGCGTCTGGACCCAAGCTGAAACGAAGTATAGCTGAGACACTGGTTTTAGTAAGTCAGCCTGCAGGATACATTGAACCAAACCGAGTGCAATGTCGTCCCGATTTGAAAATCCCAGTCGCGAGGTTGCCGCCAACGTCGCCAAAGCGGCCGCAGACATGGCCCTGGGAGCCGCTATTTTTTGACTGTGCTCATCTTGGCTTTAGCCAACTTCTCATCACGAATTCCCAATGCGGAAACGTCTTGCCCGTCCTCGTCTTTTATGTTCTTTTACACTCTTTGCGTACGCACACAATTTCTGAAAACTAGCGTACGCTGAAATAGCGCACGCAAAGCGCAAAACGTGGATAGTGTTCGGCGCATGCGCAGTGGCGATGACGTTATTCTTTGCTTACGCAAAGCTTCAGCGTGCGCTATTCTAAAACTCCTTTATTTACGTACGTGAAAACATCATCGATTGGATTGGATTGGAAAACCTTTCTTATCGGCTAGAGCTACAAATGGGTATGCTGATCTTGCTAGGTCGCCGG
Source organism: Ixodes ricinus (assembly GCA_037355805.1). Taxonomy (NCBI): domain Eukaryota; kingdom Metazoa; phylum Arthropoda; class Arachnida; order Ixodida; family Ixodidae; genus Ixodes; species Ixodes ricinus. The sequence continues at coordinate 159,973 of JAZHYW010011167.1, read as the reverse complement.
CAATGGAGATTGGCGGCGAACACTTGGGCTCTAGTCACGGCCTGGACTTGGGTTTCCAGGTCGGAGCTGAGCAGCAAGTTCTTCCATGGGGCGAAGAAATTGCGGAAGGACTCGATTCAAAACCGGGGCCCTCGTAAATCCGACGCTGAAAACAGATGCGCCAACAGCGCACGAGGAAAAAGCGAGCTTGAAATGTCGCAATGCAGCTGAAGAGACCATGCCACGTGCTTCGGAAGAAACGGGGAGGCACGAAACAGCAGGATAAAAGCTGGGGTGTGTGACCGCGAGAGACGGGAACTTGTCGGTTCGCTCCCGCTGGAGCGCTAACTTTGGCAGGGTTTTCTTTCGGAGAGGCTACGCACGGACGATGTTCCCGCCGTCGTTACAAATCATGTGTACGTACATACCACATGGCCAACTTTCTGGGACATTCCGTGGAATAAAATGTTTTCGGGGAAATATCAAAATTCTAATTGATTTGCGTCCTATATGATATACCCGGGCAAATTACAGTCCTCGGAGACATTACGTTCTTTTGTCGAGAAAAGCAGACATTTATAATTTTGTGAATGTGGCTATATGATTCAATGCAAAGAGACTGTAGAGCCGTGGAATAAAAACTATACGCCTCCAGAAGTTATTAAAAGCGAAACGTTATTAATTTCCTCTTGTATGCGGTGAATTGAAATATTCGTATATGCATTCAAGTTCAGTTATTTTATTAGAACGTGCACGTTTCGAGCGCATAATTCGTCGTTTATTTCTCTGACATACAAATCTCGTAAGAACAATTTCGCGCAGCGCATGAACTATGCAAAACACTATTTTGTTTTCTTTTTTTATTGAGGTGACACAACAGAATAAACACCGACAGCTTTGCTAGGATACAAAGTTAAAAATGCGCTCCTTCGAATCTTAAACATTAACTATTAAAAAAAATAAGGAGTAGTGCAAAACGTAGCACGAGAAGTTTACCCCTACATTTTTAGCTATCGTATGTTGCTGTATACCGAGCCGTTACATGACTTAATCCCTAGCAATGCCGGTACTGGGGGGGGGGGAAAAAAAGAGAAAAACCGCCGAGACTTTAAACCTCAAAGTACAACGGCACGTCGCATCGTCGTATTGTTGTTCACACAATGACCTATAAAGCTCTCGTAAAATAAAATTAGAAAATGTAGGCTCTTTCCTATTTCTTCTTATCGTTCCCGCCACTTTATGTGGAAGCTCCTATCACAGGAATCGATATGCTCGTTCTGGTCGGCGGCTGCTGTTTCCACTCAACAGCGGGAGATGTTTTCAAAGTCAGTTGGGTCATAAAACACGCTATAAAAGCAGTCGGATTTATGTATAAAACAACTTTGACACTAACTGGCCGAGGGTCGCGTAAAAGAACCGGCTGTCCACGTTATCCGTCGCTCGCTGAATGCCAGAGAGCACGCTGTTGCTGCTTGGTTGAGTTCACATAATAGAAGAGCGCGAGCACGCTCAAACTGCGCGCTTCTCCGAATGCCAAGTGTAGCCAAGTTCCGTTATTTTTTTCCCGCGTGCATAGCTTCTCTTTTTTTTTTTTTCGTGTTTGTGAACGGTCAAGCAGAACGAGAGACCTTTTAGAAAAACTCCCTCCCCCCTTTTCTCTTTCTCTCTTTCTTCTCGTGCGTCCACTCCTCCGCAATCGTTTCTTGACCAAAGAAGGGCTTTCAGGTTTGGAAAGACTCCAGCAGTTCTGGATGTATATTTCCTCCCGAATGTTTCCTTTGTTACATGTTCATACAGGGCTAGTCAACGGCGAATGTTTCGCCTTTTATAACTAAGCTTCGTGTAAATCTTTTTTTTTTTTTCTTTGTGGTATCGACGGAGTATATTATCGCGAATTCCGCTTCAGAAAGAACATTCTTTTATACAATGCTTCACCCATTTATAAAATTATGTTACGTCTATGTCTATACAGCCGGAGGCTAGTCAGCCTCAATGGGCGTCTGGTGTCTCAGCTGTAGATAAGAAATTTAGCCAGTGGAGTACGACCGCTAGCCTGGGCTCTTTAAAGGGGCGATGCAACAATTTTTGTACTTTGCACAAATACCGCTTAGAACGGATCCCTGACGTTAATGACCTATGAAACACACGTTCGTTTTTCACCCCACGCAATAGAAGTCCCAGAAAAAAATAAAGAAAAACGAGCAGCGTTCACCCCTCAACTCGCAGCCAGAATAAGCGGCCACGTGATCTGGAGCCGATTATATGCCGCCAATGTTGATCATAGCCACGCGCTGGGGTTGGCAAAGCCACAGGACACGCGCTGAGTTCCAGACATTGTTATGGCTCGGCTATTGTCGTCGTTGCAGCGATTGCGACACGGGCCACTACCCGAATGCTTCTCGAGCTAGTAATTATCACGAGCCCAAATCGAGTGCCCACGCAATGCTCGGGTCCAATCTATGAACCGCATTCAAATATCGTCACTGGGGAGTACTGCGATCCCCAGGTTACGTCATCAAATTTTGAAAAGGAGAGATGGAATGAAAATGATTGCTTTTGTCCTTCAAATTACACCGCAACAAAGAAGTTTCTTGGCCAGTCGCGTTGCGTGCGAGTATCCTTGAGTCCCACTAGTGCCAGTAAGCTCGTGTAAAGTGAAAAACATTCCAATTGAATATCGTTGCACAGCTCCTTTAACGTTCATCAGGCAGTGGTGATACACGACTATACAGTCTAGTGTTTAAACCGGCGCGGCTCGGCAATGGAAGCTCGTGAGGCTGTGCGCGTAGAAAAACAATGCGGGTGCTGCTGTCGTCACGATAGTATAGAAAGTCGCTATAGCCCGCACGTGCAGTCACACGTGCGCATGCGCGTCGGTGTCGGCACCTGTCACGATCTTCACCACGCGCCTCACGAGAGCCGCTCCACTTCCAGTACGGCACACAAAGTGGCGCCATTCATTGTTGTAGACATGCTCGAGGCACGTGCCGCGCGCCAATTCTGGGAAATTCATGACGTCTGAAATCCAGCTCAGTGCTGCGCTGTGCCGCCATGATCTTCCCATGGGCTGCACGTTGCACGTGCCTCGTGCATCAACGCACCTTGCGCTACTTTTGAAACATGAAGGGCTTTACCGCACACCGGTATAGACCTTTTTCCAGAAAAAGGGCTCCTGGCCGGTTCCATTATGAGAGTTCGTGCGTATGGCGCGTGATTTGCTCGATTTCCGAAGCGACGAACATGCGCCTGCTGGGCCGAGGACTTGTAAGATAGTGCGTGCGATGCTCACCATCCAGATCGAAACGGGCAGGGGTGGGGACTGAACCCAGGATTCCTGGGTTCCGCAGCGCGAGCTTTCGCCCCACGTGCTCCGAGCTGGTGTGCGCCAACACACTCCCCCGGTCACCGATCCCCCCGCCCATTTATAGCGGACACAGGGCTGATGGAGACTTACGTTCCAGCGAGATATAGCATCAAATACAGATTAGATTACAAATTAAAAACAGCTCAAAGACACGGACAAGAACGAGAAGGTAGACGAACAAGGCGCTGACTTACAGCTGAAGTTAATTCGTGCTAACGTCGAGTATAAATACTGCAACGTCAAAACATACAAACCAAAAGAAAAATCATGACATGGACGTACGCCACGTGCTCCTTAAGCCACCGTCACGCGCTGTTCCTGTGCGTCTAAAAAGCAACATTCTTTATCAGACAGATAGAGAAAGAGCGCTGACAGATTTTCCCCTTAATCTTCCGATTTCCCGCGCTTCAATCATTTCTCGAGTAAGTTTATCTTTGTTCCATCTGATCACCTCACACTTGTCGAAGACGGGAGTGCAACGACAGTCTCGGCAATGCAGGCCAAGATGACCTGACACAATCCTATCAACGTTGTACTTATGCTCTCGCTAGCGATCATTGGGGCAACACCTCAATCATTAGATTAGATTAGACCATAGATTGCACAAAACCTTGGTTACGATGCAATCAGTGTAGGCGGGAACGCTTTACCAGTAACAGCGTTACCGGTAACGCATTACTTTATTCTGTAAGGTAGTCGGGTACTCGTTACTTATTTTTTTAACACTAACGAATAACGTACTTACGTTACTTATTTCGAGTAATGGGTAACGCTACATTGTTACATCGTCTTTCCGAGACTTGAAAATACTCGTCAATGTCGTGCAGTCTTGGCACTCATCCCACGTACCTTCAATATTTTGCCCAAATTCGAAGGCATGTTAACGTTTTACCTAACAGTAAAACTTTGTGGTTCATAAGTAACTCGCGTTACTTCTTATCGGTAAACGTAACGGTAACGCGTTTTTTCTAAAATTCTTAAGTAGCGCATTACGCGTTCCATTCATTTGTAAGCAACGAGTAATGTATTTCATTACTTTTTTCTGTAACGCCTACAACACTGAACGCAATATATTACCGCTTGCATAAAGTGGCAACCAGAGTAAGTACGTTGCACTGGTAAAAGGAAGGGCGCTCGCGTAACAAATTACTGATCAAAGGAAGTGGGACCCAAATCTACAACCTCCCCTCATCTCTTTCCACGCCCCCCCCCCCCTCAAATAAAAAACAACAACATACTATTAAGATCTCACGAAGGTTTGCAACTGAGGAAACTTTGCTGGATACACTTTAAGTAGAAACACGAGTGGCGGCAACCTGACACTGCGCATCAATGTCATTTGCCTTCCACCACCTTGTACTCCACAACCCGGATACCGCAACATAAACACCGCACTTCAATAAACGCTTAAGGTGTTGTTTTTTTGTTTTTTTTTCATGTTCCTGTGTTTTTGTATACCTGATGACAGCATAGCTCGAAATGTATGGTCTTGCCGACTGTGCCTGATGCGGGAAAAAGGAGGGGGAAGAGAGAGGAGAGAGGAAAAAGAAAACAGAGGGGGGGGGGGGCGTGTTCAGCATGAACACTAATGCTCACGACGTCTCGAAATAAACGCTGCCTTCGTTACACCAAGGCACCGTGGTTTCTACCTTGCCAACAAACCCTTAATGATCGTCCTTCCGCTAAAAATGAACGTGGGTAAGTGAAGTCATTACGATGTTTTCTCGGCTTCGCGTCACGCCCGAGAACCATATACGAACTGAAACTCGAACGGCTGTGTGTACGTTCGTGGTTTGGAAATCATACACTCAAAAAAAAGCCCGTGCGTCCACTTTCCGGCACAACACTCGGAGAGCCGATAACCGCAACCTACGAAGAGAGCTCAGCGAATGACGATGCCGAAACATATGTTTAGACCAAAAAACGCAGTCTGAGTTGTGACATTAAGCAATGCAAAACGTCACGCTTGCATTGCTTAATGTCACAACTCAGACTGCGTTTTTTGGTCTAAACATATGTTTCGCCATCGTCATTTGCTGAGCTGCCTCCGTAAGTTGCGGTGATTGGTTCTTTGAGCGTTGTGCAGGAAAGTAGACGCACGGGCATTTTTTAGAGTGTAGCACATAAAACAATTATTCGGCCGATGTTGGAATATGCTAACGTTACGTGGGATCCGTTTACAAAAATTAACATAGCGAAATTAGATAAGGTTCCAAACAAAGCTGTAATGTTATGATAACATAATATTTTTTTCACACGGTTCCTCTACGAGAAAAAAGGCATAGTTACTCCATAGTACCATTTAGGATTCGTAGTACCCTAATTGTTTTAAGTTTTCATTTTTCCCACGGACTGCGAAGGAGTGGAACGTACGGGCTTCCTGGAGAGACAGTCGACCAGGAATCTGTTGAAATATTCGCTGCGCGTCTCGTATGATTTGTTCAGGGTTATTTGTTTTTTCGTTTCGATTGTATAATCGGTGTATCTGTTCATGGCATCCTTCCCTATGCATTGCAATGTTGTTGTTTATTCCTCACCTGCGAGAATCTCCTTGTGAGATTAGCTGTATTGCTGATTAAATCAATAAGCAAATAAATAAATAAATAAATAAAATATTAAGAAAGATATTCCTTTCGGCTAAAACCCGTCTTAGCTTTTTCTTTTTTTGCCCGGGGGGGGGGGGGGCTGTAAATATGAAACAAATTGAAGAATAAAAAAAAAAACTTTGTGACGATCATTAGCCTTATCAAGAAAAAAACACAGCGATCATAGAAACTCCCCCATTGTGATTCCGTTATTCGAAACAAAGGAAAAGGCGTCGCGCATTAATGAAACAGGACTCGTGCGTCAGCCGGAACCAACAAATTGAATAAAACGAACAGGGCAGCGTAGCTGCGAAACAAGAGCAAAACAAATTACGGAGAAAACAAAAGAAACAAAAATAAAATCGAAGAAAGGAATAGGAGGTACCAACGATCGCGCTAAATATCCACCAAGCGCGAACTTTGTGCACCGCTGATAGAGTCATCGGGTCACCTTCAGGCTTCTCGTATGTACACCATTGGGACAACAGGAAGACGTCGGTACTTGGCTCGCCTCGTAATTGCGTCCCGATGGTGTATGAACGGTAGAGAAAACCGTTATTTGGCTCGGCGTTTGGACGCTACTACAAAGGTGTCCTTGGGGTATGATAATCTTGCGGCGGCCTTCGGGCAGTCTATAAACGCGACGCGAAATGCAAATCACACGATCTTCGGCGAGAACGTCACAGCGAGGAATGCCATCTCCGTGCGCGCTTTCTATTTCTCGCTCCGTCGTCCTCGCACCCAGTCGGCGATGGCGTAACGTTATACGGTCGCCACGCCCTAACACGGCAAAAACACGCGTGTGAGTTTAAAACAAAATGTAGAAAAAGTTCTTTTCTTTTTCTTTTTGGCAGGAGTTCAAGTATTTTGAGGGAGAACTTTTACATGTTTGGAGCGTATTCCTTTGTCTGCGCGTTCTCCTCGCGCGAGAACGAAGGACACAGGCTCAGGCACTTTCTCTGGACCTTGAAGTAGAATAATACGCCCCAGAGCAATATAAAGTAGGAGTGAGTGTCGTGCTCACTGTAACATTGCAGTTTTTTTTTTTTTAAGGTTTAAATTTATTTTTAATTTTGTCATTCGCTAAGCTTCCATCGTAGATCGCAGCAATTGGCTCTTCAGGTGCTGTGCGGAAAAATAAACGTACTGATTTTTTTTAATATGCAGTTGTTAGTAGCAAGCGTGCGAAACAGAGGCCCTTCTCCAAACAAAAATTAGAAAGACAAAACAAAAAGTCGCGCATCGACAGTTTTGAATGCCGAACCTCTTCACCTGAGAATTTGTCGCACGCCTAGAGACACGCGCAAATACACTGGTTCAAGAAAGAAACGTCCTACTAGAAAAGAAAAAAGCAGCCCTCCCCCCCCTTTCCCCCCCCAAAAAAAAAAGAATACAAAAAACAAAAGAACAAATGCAATTATCGATTCAACCCAAGGGCGAAACGAGGAATGTGCGTCCACAAGGAAAGAAAATGGACAGGTGTCACGTTTCGGTCAGACGGGGAAGATAGAGGGGGACGGCATTTCGACCTGACCGCAGGCATCTCGCTGAGCTGCCGTTCGGTCGGGACGTACTACTTTTCCTCTGCTTTCTTTGCTTATGAACGCAACCTCTTCCTCGCCTCATTCTTTTATTTAAAAAAAAATACACTTTGTATTCTATTTAGTCGTCTAAACAAACGAAAAAAGAAACACGTTATTTGCATTACCTTTTAGGCTATGCATCTCTATCCTCTTGTGCTGGCCAAACAGAGTAAGTTAGCAAGTGCAGGCGCTGCACCCTATCCGACGATGTACATCAGTGGTCTCAAACTCATTTGGGCGTCGGGGCCAGATAGCCCACACCGGGAAGGTCGACGGCCAACTTAAGACAAGGGGGGGGGGGGGGGTTCAAACGATTTTAAAGATACCTTGTGCTCTATGCTTCTTGTAAACTCACAGTTTTGCTACTCACATCTTTAGATTTGATTTCTTTATATGACTACTTTCGACCGAGACCTGATGTGATGAAGGAATTAAATGACACCCCCCGCCAGCGTTCTGCCATTTTAATAGAACAAGACAGCAAGTATACTGTCGTTCCCGTTTCTCAATTCACTCAGGAATTAATCAAGCTCAACATTACTCTAAAAAAAAACAATTTTGGCAGTTATTGCTTTTTTTGGAGATTTTTATTACAACACTCTGAACACACACTTGTCTTTTAATGATGACATTTTTTTTTTTTTAAAGCAAGAATCCCGAGGTTGAAGCTTTATCTATGGCAGTTGCTCCATGCTGATCGAAAGTTTGCGCAGCCGAGATTTATCCTGCAATGAACAGCTTGCGCTTGCAGCCGAGAAGCGGAATTGTTGTATACATTACAAAAAGCTGGGAGGCCAAAAATAAAGCGAAACAAAGGGCAAATGAACACAGATAAATCTAAACTATTGGAATACGTTAAAAACGCAGAGCTACTTTTCGATCGAAAAGTAAACAGGGAGATGAGATCACTATGGCGCATGCCAATTCCAGTGCTCGAGGCATGGGAACCGGGACTCATAGCCGGTTGCCTGCGGGCGACGTCCACCCGAGTCGCGGGCCGCATGCGGCCCGCGGGCCGCGTGTTTGAGACCCCTGATGTACATATTATACGTGCCTTATATTAATTTACCCTAAGAAATGCGTGGAGCTGATGCAACTTTCACGCTCCCCTATTCAAAATAAAGTTTCACAATAGGTTAAAACATATAGTTATGCAAATCCACAAAAGTTGCGTTTTGAGAATGTTCAGATACGGCTTGTTTGAACGATTAACAATACATAAATCGGCGAACACGACAAATGCAAATGGTTTATGAAAAACACTTGGAATGCCCCCCCCCCCCCCCAACAATGCGATGTATACTACACGTTTTTCGTCCATAGGGAACAACACAAACACAAAACGGAACTATTGTATACGTTCACTTACAAACGCGTCATGAGATGTGTAATTAAGTGTTCTAAGTATATTATGATCATTCAATAGAAAACAATTCAGGCTTCGTACAGTTCCCTAAAAAAACTCCCAACTTTGCTTTGTTCTGACAGACAACTTAAGAGACACTTTGTATCCGCTCTGTTGGTTTCTTATACAGCTGCAACATGCAAACATTTATTGTGATTTCCATCGAATGAAATCAGAGTGATCGGCGAATCAGCTCGCGATCCTGACTACGAGGGACGCGCGTGCACCGCGCTACGCTAGGAGTGGCGCAGCCCTGATTGGCCGATCAGCTAATGTCGCTCGATGTAAATAGCATTGCATTGTACCCTAGGGCAAGGGTGTGACTCTGTCCATTTTCATTAGCTTTACTTGTATAATCCCTCTCGTGTGAGACTCATAAAGATCTCTAACTTTGAAAGACACTACTCGTATAAAACCAGTGTCACGTCTTTAAAGGCCGACGTACAACCTCGGTTTTCTGCAGGAAGATAATCCTCCCAGCGCTCCTCTCCTAAACTGCGAGGGGAGCCAAGTTGGAGCAAGGTAAAAAGTGGAGAGGATATAGGAAAGGAGGAGGCGGGCGAAAGTGGAAAGCGCGAAGTGTACGTCGGCCTTTAAAACAAAATTTGGGTTTATCTTATCTGGAGACACGAAGAAAGATGTCGTGCGTGTATTGTTTTCATCATATTTATTAGAATGACTCCACTTTTGGACAATCATTTTGCAGACCCGAAGTACATATTTCAGCAAGAATCGATAACTCACACAAAGTGGAACCATTTTCATCTCGTACTAACCTATTTTCTTCATCTCCGCTAGGTGTTGTGTATTTCTGAGTAGAACGCTCTACTGGAATCTATGGTAATGAAACAGAATGAGCTGTCATTAAAAAAAAAATCTGATGACATGTTTTTTCGTTTTTTTTAATTCACGGTTTGACTTAGAATTCTGACAATGTTTTGGTGTATTTAAGAATGTGCACGTGCCATGTTTCATTGAATGAGCGTCTTTGGGTAAGGTGGAATTTAGCAGAATCTAGCACTTGGACCGTTTTCGTGTGCGGCAAGGATGTGCTACGTACCATGTTGTAAGCAGTCAAAGTGAATTTTGGTATTGTACCGGTTATTCGTAAAGTGCTATTACATTCATTTTTTTTTATCCTCGCTCATGTAATGCATCCGAAAGGGTGTCCTTAAGACTCAATAATGAAATTAAATGAAACTGAAAATATAGGTCTGTCTAACACTTTAAAGAGCGCTACATGGGTGTCACGCTATAGACCATTCCACTATATATAAAATAATTTGGGGTGGTGTATGTTTATACAGCGTAGAACTTAGTCTGCCTCAACGAGCGACGAGTCTATTAGCTGTAGACAACAAATTTAGCCAGTACAGTACAACCACTAGCCTGGGGTCTTTAACGCGCATCACGCAGTAGTGATACACGACCGCACGCCGGTACGTTGCTCATCCAGATAGAAACGGGCAGGGGTGGGGATTGAACCCAGGATCCAATACTTACAAGTCCTCAGCCCAGCGTGCGATCTCCTCAGCTAAAAATGGAACCGGCCAGCAGCCTTTTTTAAAGGTCTATAGCAGGGGTCTTAATCTCATTTTAGTGTGGGGGCCAGATAGCCCATCCCCAGAAAATATCCAGGGGCCAACATAGGGCGGGGAGATTGGGGAAGGAGGTTAATATATATTGGACAAAAAAATACAGCGATGGTGTTCCACGTTGCAAAGCAGCCGAGTCTTTCAGCGACAACCAGAGATTTCCTAGAGAAGGGATCTCGTGCGACTTGGTTTTTATAAAATAGCCGTTTTACCAGTTCCGTATTTACCTTTGATTTATCCATACAACTATACTTCGGGTTTCTACCTAGTTTGATTAGGAGGTTTAAAATGCCACCATTCAGCCAACGCGCTGGAAATTTTCTATACAACTATGGAACCAAGCACGGAATCGTTACTATGTCGCTCAATTCACTCGGGAAGTATCACAGTTCGATATGTCTCGAGAGGAATTCTTTTCGTACGGTAGTTTTTGCTTTCCTGACGATTTTTATAGCAGAAATACAAGAAAATACTTGTGTCTTAACGGCATACGTAAGACGAAACATTCATCAATCTGAACGAAAACATATTAGTGCTAAATATGTTAAAGCATCATAAAAGCAGAGTTACGTTTCTAGGTGAAATGAATGGACGACAAGAGGTCATTATTTATGGAGCGCGCAGCACTCGAGGTATAGGAACAGGATCTCGCAGTCAAGGGACACTTGCAGGCAGAGTCCCAGAGACTCGCGGGCCGCGTATTTGAGACCCCTGGTCTATAGAGTCGGGTAATTTATGGGCGAAAACAATGCACACACGGTGCACCGCAAGGCCCGTGCACGTGCATTGCTCTCTTCAATTAAGGCCTATTCTGTCGGTTTGCCCCGGCTCTGGCAAGCTCGTGTCACTCGTCCTTTCCAGCCAGCGCTCTATTGACGATTCTTCCACAGAGACTAAACACGAGCGGTTTCCCAATACGCAGCGCGGATCCGACATCCAAGAAACCCACGCGGGGTTCCCCCAGTAGGACGAACGGGCCTACTACTGTCTTCGGCTGACGTCACCCTTGTTTTCAAAACAGAAGCGGGGATATACTTCGACGGCGCATCGTTGCCGCAGCGCCGCGTGGTCGCTCCCTCTACGCCAACCTGTTTCCCTCCGTGTCGGTAGCTGTACTTGAACAACGGCGGGGACTTGGGCAATAGGCGACGTCGTCACGGCACCTGCACTCTTGGGACTCCAACGAACCACGCCCTCCTGTGCTTTCCCCCCGTTGAAGTTTTATTCATTTCCTTTTTGTCTTCGAAGCAAGAAGCAGGCGAGGTACAACACAAAGCATCCCCGGCCCCTTGTCGGCCAGCGAGAGAGACAGTGAGAGGAACTGACAGCGCGGTAGCCCTTTTATCGCGCGGCTAAACACCGAAACTAATTTCCCCGCCGCTTTTGATGAATAATGCAGGAAAAACAACGCGACTGCGGTACCCGGTTCGAGGAAACGGAAACAGGGATGAAGGTTGTCTGGGAGATGGAGGAAACTCCATCAAACTTCCGGCAGTATTTGAGGTTGTATACGTCGGATTTTTTTAATGACTATAACCGTAACCCACCGAGCCACATTTCCGGTTTCTCGGAGGTTGCGCGATCTAATCAAAGTTTCTTCCACAGCGATGGCTGTGGAATATATGACTGAACCAATCTTAACGTTTAAAAGGGAGAACGTAACTTGTAAGAGACCTTTTAAATAAAAGAATGCCATCTGTCGCACAGAAAGGCCCCCGACGCCATTGTGAAGAATACCCCTTCGCTCAAGCCAGTCTGCGCACGTTTCAATGTTGCAATACTAATCACAATACGTTTGCGTTTTGTTGTGTAAAGTCAGATGGAGAGTGGTTTGGTTGCCCGATTTAGTGAAGAAACTGTATTTGTCTTGTTCTGCCGTGATGTCCAGACTAAAAGTCAGCCATGGTCGGGGTGATGACTACCCGTTTGACGTGGCGGAGACTACCTATTCTCCTAGTTTGACGCGGAGATTTCCAGGTGAGAATGTTACACTGCAGTTATGGCTATTATTGTTATCATCACGAAATGTGTGCGGCTTTTCTTTTGAACACGTTTTGAAGACGTTTTGAACACGGCTAAATAAGTCTGGAGGCTTTAATCTTACACGCGGACGATACGTAATACTACGGCCACGCGTGCTTGCCTGGCAGATTTAAACAGCTGATTAACTACGGCACTCACACTTCTAAGTACAATTAAAAGTGTCGTTATCATATTATTTTTGTAATTAATACGTGTAACAATTTTTTTTTTGCAAGGATTGATTTTTTTTGCAGTTACGTTCGACAAGGCGTGGGATAATTATTCCGTCGTGAATACGACCTATATTGAACAATACATTTAAATTAATTTCGTGCAACGTATTTTAAGGTAGGTATACTTTATTTGTGCGTGTGCAATTGTTAGAATCTGTTGCAGAACTGAAAAAACAGCCCAGTGAGACTTGCAAAATAATCAAATTTGACCTTTACATAAGCAGCAAACAGAAAGGGACCCCGCTTTCGCAAAGCTGCTTCTAGACATGAAGCCTATCTGCTGCGAGTGCTGTCTGCAACCTGCTAGCGAGTTTGTCAGTCATATCGATGTCTTGCGAGTGCAGCGACTAGCAATCGGTGGGCCCGTAGTCACCGGATCGCCGACAACTGTGTACTGCGTCTTACATAAGATCGCGACTGATCGGGAATAAACTCTATAGAATAACAGAATGATGCAACCGCAAGCCTTTCAACTCGCGTAACCGCAAACACTCACTCATCTTTCACAGCAAGGTGTGGCTGCGGGCGCACCACCCAAACATACAAAAACACTTTCAAGGAACCAATCCACCCTCAATTATAATAGTTAATGGTACCACTCAGTCTTTCGTCCTTACTCCGAGCATAAAAAAGAAAGAATTTCTCAGTGCGCGATAAAGAAACGGCAGTTGTATTTCACCCACGACCTCCTCACCACACCACGACACTCGTAGTGAGGCGACGGACTGGGAGCATCCTTCAAGATGGCGTCCGCTGCCCAGCCAGATCTAGCTCTTTTTCACTGTTGTCAGACTTTTTGAAAGGGGTCTAGCTATGAACAGGAGAGCGTGGTGGTGGCGGTCCTGTCTCTTGTTTATTTCTTTCTTTCTCGGTATATTCGGCAAGCGAAATGAGAGTCACGTGACACGTCACTGACTGACGCCACGAACCTCGCAGGTTAGAGGTGCTTCAATTTCGCCGTTCGAAGTAGACGATACGAAGTACGATACGCATTGCAAGTATCACTTCGGAAAAAAAAATTCAGCAAAAAAAAAAAAAATTACAATCAATTGGGGCTTTTGATTGACAAGTATATTTCCTCCATGGCTAAAATAAGAACAATTCTGCATTTCTTCGGCCAATTCCGTCCATGGTACCCACATTACGGGAATAAGTAACAAAATGTCATACCAGCTAGCCAAACATTCAGAAAATTCAGCTCTGAGTTCGAAGAGCGGCGCTTACGAAAACAAGATACTAACGAAGACGGAAAGTCTCAGTCATCGCGAGACCTAATAAATCGGAAAAGCAACGAATACTTTCGAAGTAATTCCTCAACATCTGGAATGTGGACAACACACTCAGAGACATACGAGTGTGTTGTCCACTTTTTGTTCCTATATTCTCGGGTGTTCAAGATGTTGAAAGTTCACCAGCTCATCTTCTGCGTTATTTCTATAATTCTTCTAGTTACTTTCGGTACCAAGCGATCGATTAATCTAATATAATGCTTTCTTGGGTTTGAGTAAGCGTAATTTCAATATCTTACTTTTTCTTTTTTTTTTTTAAGTAAAGTTTACAATGGTACTCTGAGGACACATCGATTTCGAACTCATTGGAGCTCGGGACGTCGCTCTTGCCGCATTTACACATCGACTGCTCTCTGCTGATCAACCAACACCACCCAGAGTAATCAATCATTATTCTAGATTGTGTGTTGGCTAAACCCGTTCGTCCACGAACCTGTCTCAAGAAGTGTCAAGTGTGTCTGTCCAAAGGAGAGCGCACTTGCGGCGCATATGCCCCGAGTCAACCCAGGGAGACGGCCATTTAGGAACCTCCGTCGACTGCAAACCCACCTTAATCAACACCTCCTATAACGAGGCCTATAGTGCTGGACGTGTTACGTCACGGACCGGAGGCTAGCTCGGCACATACACAGATTGGAGACGAGTGCTGCTTTAGCGTTCGGCTGGGAGTCGTGTTCTCACTGAGTTGATCACGAGTACCAGCCGAAAGCCGGCGCAGCGCTATAGTGTCCAATCTACACAACTGCGATAGCCTTCGGTAGGTGACGTAACACGTCCAGCTGATACGGCCTCGTTGTCTGGGAGGTGTTACCTTAATGCGCGTGGGTGCCTGTCAGCGCCAATCGACCGCCTGTCGTGCCGACCGGTGGGCGCGGAAAGCCAGGAGCAAAGGAGCCTGTTCTCGCTCACGAGGCGCAGACAACGAGCCCTTCCAGAATTGAAATTGACGGATTCCAGGATAGGAATGTGGGCTATCCGGCGAGTCACGGAAATTAACCGCCTCCCATACGAGACACGTCTATCTCGAGAGCATTCCACATGCCGTTCGTAGAAGGCACATTCTCAAACATGAACGTGATGGGGTGCTCGGAGGAGTGAACCCTTTGATCGATATTGGTTCGAGAGAACCGGAGCCGCGGGGACGCCTGGAATTCTCGAGAAAGGCGTGAACGGTAGAAGGATTGTCCTGTATACTGATATGGGTGCTTTTTTTTTTTTCTTTTATGCCCCATCAATTTAGACGTAAGGGTTTCTTTCTTTGTATTTTTTCTTTTACGGAGTTCCATGCCTCTGAGTCTCCTTCAACACACTTTTTGAAGAGTTTCTCCTCCTCAAGTACAACGTGATTTGCTTGATAGCAAGCTCTATCACCCAAGGTGTTCTCTCGACTTAAATTGTAACTCGAACGCGACATTTTCGCACGAAAATCCTACTGAGGGTTTTCCAGAAGGGGAACCAACGTGCGCGCATCCGACGGCTGGATCATTTGAATGCCGATATTCCACCCTTAGCACCCGCATGCAAATCTCCACGCATCAACATATCCCCGCGTGGAACCGCTACTCGGAAGAGCAAAATCTCCTCGCGTAGAAAAAAACAAACTACGAAAGAAAAGCCAGAATGAGGGAACCAGGATGCGCGTCTACGAGCATTCCGCCAGCACATGCTCCGTTTGCCAACCGGTTGCCTTAGCCGGCTCAAGACGTAATCGGCGCGCTCCAGGGTCAACCGCACAGGCCACAGATTTTCCTCTTAGGTTACCTCTTCGAAGCAAAAGCGGAAATGTGCGCCGGAGAGATCTTCCAGGAGATTTAACCATCGGAACACGAAGAAGGGTGACCCGAGGCCCAACTTCTAACCCCGAGCTATATTGTTGCCAACGTGTTTCTCGACAGAGTGCCCCTGAGAAATCAACGCTGGAGCATCCAACCCCGGCCCCAGATGTCGATGCATCAGACTCCACTGTCCCATCTGCCACGACGAGCTCGGAAGTCGTGCGCGAGTTCGTGATGGCCGCCGGCAACGAGTTACCCGACACGCTTCTCGTGGTCTCGTGAGGTCGACCGTAGACCAACAAAAGCGTGGTCCCGTCCGCTAAATATTCATGCCGGGGCTACCTCGCCGTTTGTCCGCTCGACTCGAAACGTGGCAGGAACGCGCCGAAACAACAAGAGCGGTCGGTCGTGAAAAAACGCGCCTTTCACAATGGACCCCCCCCTTTCCCCCGTAACATCCACCCCACACGCCATAGCGGACACGATAGGCAACGCTTAATCTCTCGTGCAGCCGCATGGAACGGCCACGGTCAAGGGGCCACATCGGGCTCTTTAGCGGGGCACGTCTCGCCTGAAAGCATCGCTCGGCACACGTCGAGAAAAAGCAGCGGACCTCTGGAGGGAGAAGTATTCGGGCACGGCGGAGGTCGCCATGACCACTGTGTCTGCGCTGCAAGATGCCCCACTTAACGAATCGCTCTTCCGCCCACACGGTCCAGATCGTCTTAGGGCTGGGAGCCTGTTTTTAGATGCCCTCGTGCAGTGGCGTATTTAAGATGGAACTGTTACCCTGCCAAATCTCTTTAGTGTCGTCACTTTCAGGACTCTTTCAAATATGCTGCTGAACACCTAAAGTACGGTGGCAATCAGTTCATCGAACGACGTTTCATCGACAGAATGTGTGATCGACAAATCATTTCATCAACAATTCAGATTACCTTTTCTTTTTATTAGCTGCATTAGACTGTCACCGTGAAGCGGCATGTGCGGGTGGGTCGGGTGTGTTAATGTTTTTGTAACGAGCCGCCACAGACTGCGACGCGAAGCAGCGTAAACGGGGCGGCCAGATGGGTTAACACGCACCCCAGTAATACACGGGAAACAAAATGTCCCTACAGCGTGCAATTCGTGTTACGAGTGACGATAAAACGTTCGTCTCGACGAAACGTGTATCCACGAAACGTGCTGTCCATGAAAAGTTGTCCACGAAACGTAATTCCCCGAAACGAGTTTCGACAAAACGATAGGGACCCCCTAAAGTATGCCCCAGAGTTCTCCGGCGTTGGGGAATTGTGGGAACTCATTGATCGCAGTTCTTCGTTAAAGGAAGAGAAAACCTACCTTATTTTGCATATCCTCTTTGTACTGTGTTCTTTTTAATGATTAGTGTATTGAAGTCCAGTGAAGAAGAGGGAAGTCGAAGGTGGCTAATATCCTATAGTCAATTACAGGTTAAGAAAAGTATTCGAGGGAAAGGAGGGCTGTGGAGGAGGAAGCAAACGGAATGCTGGAGAGGAGGGAAGGAAATCTCCCCTTTCCAGCGTTCCATCTGCTTCCTCCTCCTCAGCCTTTCTTTGCCTCAAAACCTTTTCTTAACCTGTTAAATTACGTTCAGACGAATGCCATCCAGTACAGTCCAACTCTTCACGCTTGCAGCCAGGGTCACGGGCAGATTTGTCGATTACTCCGAACGTCATGTTGGTAAATGTCATTCTGACACTAGTAAAAGAGACACGATTAAAATCGAGAAACGGTACACATTAATAATGCGTTTTTGGGGGGAGGGGGGGGGGGGGGCAAACGTATGGGTGCCAAGGAGTCATTCTTAACTCTTTGTAAACATGTCTCTAGCAATACTCCTAGGGGTCTTTACAAACTCTTTCGACTAGCTCAACGTGGTACATCTGGGCCGAGGAGCTCTCGAGTTGTGGAGCAGAGAAGGTCAATTAATGCGTGGCGATGAATGCTGATTTCACGAGCATATATTATACGTAATGCAAGTTGCTGGGGCCTCGAGCGATGCACGCGAGATCAGTGAGTTTCCTTCTTGTACGTTTTTTTCTTAAACAGCTGTTAGAAGAGCTCAGGGTTATGAGAGGTTGTCTTTAGGGGTAGGCACCTTCTGTGTGCTAGTTACATTCCAACCATTGTCTGTAGACGTACACGCTCTGTCATATCTCGACGTGCGCAGTTATGACTATAACTCTGCAATGAATAAATTGCTAAAAAATACCTTATGCGAAAGGGAGTTCCTATTGGCTTCTCCAAGTGAACGCTGCATACTCTATTTTCCTCGCGACCAAAGAGATTTAAATGGTACACCTTCAAGATTAATATCGACGAAACATCGCCGACATCTAAACCATAGGATACGCATTACTTGTGATAACATGATAACAATCAATGCCTAAGATTTAAAAAACAAAAAACGTTAGCATTGGATGCAATTTTATCTCAGAACTGTGTGTTGCTAAAATATGTAATATACCAGACAGATACCAAAACACAGTTATTTCTGCAAGGAGAGATCAACGTTTGCACGTTCTTTGCACGCGACGAGCGAGTCCGAAACTGTGCACATTCGAGCACACTTCGATATTAAGTGCCTTCGAACTAGTTTGAACAATAGTCTGTTGCAACATAAGGTCTGCAGTAGAAGCTCCGCCTTCCTGCAGCGCAAGCTTTCTGCTTTCGATACTTCGGCGCAGGTGCAGCCAATCACGGCGAGGCAGCCGGCACGTGCAATGGCAGAACTTATCGTGCAGATCTCGTGTCGCAACAGGCAACAGATCTTCTCCATTGGTGGACAGAATTGAAACTCCTCGCTTCGTCATCAAAGCGAAGAGATTTCCGCACACTCGTCATATGCACTGCCACATTATCCACGGAAGTGTAGCTGGCCAGTCGCTGCAAGCCTGATAGAAATCGAAGGAGCAGCTCTTTTGTCGAGTGCCTCCCCGCTTTTTTAACGTTCACGTTGACAATTTGTTTTTCATTAGTCCCATTTCGTGCAACAACTGTTTTGACTTCCCGCTCCGGCGCAAGTGCGTAGTCGCACGCCTCTTCCCTCCACGCGCGCCCTCAATACACGTCGACTTGCCGGCACCATGCAAGGCCTGGTTTTTGTGTTTGTGTGTGAGTGTGTGTGTGTTTTTTTTTGTTGCGAATATTAGAACATTGCAATTTTTTTCAAACACGGCAAAGCTCCGCATAATGTGGTCCAGTCATAATGTGCTCCACGATGCCATTGTTTCCTTAATCCAACCATTCGTTTAAGTACGAACGCGGAAAGTTGATCCTAAGTTGAAGTTGCGGCACTCTCCGCGAGCGTGCTCGGTCAAAGGACCACGTGCGTTGACAAGCTCAAAGAAGGGTACGTGCACAAAACCAAGCAAACTGAGAATTTATGAACATTCAGTGCCACCGTCGACTCCCTACCGAGCTTTCGTGATTGGCATGCCGGGATTGGGGTTGTGATCGGTTGAGCCAGGGAGCTCGTTGTGCAAGGGGTTGCGTTCGCGCTAGGAACCAGGCGATCCTTGGAAGAGACGTGAGAACCCGGATGGAGCGTGTTTCTTCCAAACTGGTTTTCCCGACTGCGAAGCTTCGCTGTGGCAGGCCGCGAAATTGTCACACAAAAAGACCGCGCCGTGATGACCGGAATATTTCGGTGCGATAACCCACTGGCCGAGTAACATTTACACGGCGAAGGGCACTCCGATGTTTATGAGCGATTTGACCTGGTCTCAGCGTGAGGCTGGCCACGCTAAGTTCTCAGCTCCTCGGACGACTGCGATTCTGTCTGTTTGACTCCTTATTGCGGCATATAATGAAACCTGGATTTTTTTGTGCAGATATTGACTCTTATAGTCATCACGCCTAATCCTAATATAATATCAACTGTTAATCACAAAACGTGGCCGTTTGTGACTTTAATAAAACATGCGAAAAGTTTTGCTTTGTTTTGTTTTTGTAAATCACATTTGGAAATCTTTTTTTTTTTTTCACGTTTTTGAACGGATAGAGTGTCAACCTCAGGTTAGATAGATAGAAATTATAGTGAATAGATCAAACGATTCTACGGGTCACCGCCTTAATAATGTTGCCAAATAAACGGAACTTTGTTGTTGTTGTTGTCAAGATCAAAAGGCAAATAAAAGCAGTAAATTAACCTGGACTATTTCGCAATCATTACCATGGTCACATAGTGTAAAAAAGAAAAAAACAGTCATGACAGCACCAATTTGATGTTCAAGGAACTGCAGCTTCACGACACACTGGGCGTACAAGCTGAATTGTGCCAGGATTGCCACAATTAAGCTTGCATTACAATTTCCCAGTCGAAAACAACTAGGCAGCAAAAAGATTTTCGTAAAACGATCTACCACGTACGCAACAAACAATTAAAGGGCAACATTCCGAAAAATACAAATCACACTACTACAAAAATGGCGGTAGAATTTTGATTTAAAAACTACCCTTTCCTTTTTTTTTCCAGCCGACAAAAACATCAAAATGATCAATAGACGGGAAAGAACTCACCACTTGAATGAGTTTCAAGATTCCAGGGACTGTCTTGAAGTAGTAAGGATTCAGTTTGAGGCCATCTCCGACGGCGACGGGCTCCACCTTCACCGTCGCCGTTACTCGAGCAGAACCGCGAGGTATTGGTCTCCGTCTTCTGTGTGTTCTGGTTGTTCATGTCCGCGTCCCGAGTCATCTCTTGCAGCATCGGAAGCCGGAAAAAGGCACCAAACGGCCCACGAAACCTTTCGAGAGATCGACTGCACTACTACACCGTTTAATGCACAACGAAACTGTGCCTCTGGCCTGAACTGCTCTTCACACGAAAAGAAACGAATCACCACGGCAGGCTGCAAGGTGCGCTTTCAGTTGTCCGATCAGAAATCACGGGAAAAGGAATCGTCGAATTCGGTTATGACGAGAAAAACAAAACTTGCGGATGTACTCGCCAGTGGAATCCAGCCCTACGGGGAACAGTTGCACCCAAACGAAGTCCTCGCGCGAATGGAGTACAACCGTGCGGCAAGCAGACGACGGAGACAGTCGCGTTAGCAGACGACGACCACCCGCAACCGAAACCGCGGCAGTAATGGCGGAGCCCGCTCCGCCGCGCTCTGCAGCGCGGTCCAACGCCTCGCCCTCAGATAACAACAGCAAACCGGTTTGATACGACGACTCTGTGTGCTTGGCGTGCGTACAGCCTGCCGTAAAGTGTCGCTTGCCAAAAAGAACGCAGGAGTGTGATGGCAGAAGAAATAAAACACGTATACGGCAAAACACAGCTTACGCGAACATATAAAATCAGGGAGGGGGGAGGGGGGGGGGTATGAGGTAGGGGGCGCTTGCCCCCGCATAAAAACAAGGGGCCGTATTCGAAGTTTCGAGGTGCGTGTGGGTTAGAGGCTAGGCCCGGCTCAAATGAATGATTTCCTTCTGTCATCCCTCCTCTCTCGGTGTCGAGGTTACCAGGTCAAAAGTTTGAAAAACTCTCGTCGCCAATTGCGAGCGCGTACGTCTGCCGCCGGCTCGCTTCAAAATTCTGCCCATCAAATTCTAGGAGGGTTTTCAGACTCTTAATTAAAGTGCCGTTAATTGGAAACGCACATTGTTTGTTTGTAGAAAAAGACGCCAGCCGCGTGACACAAATTATAGGTTCCCTCTAATGACCTCTTACACGGTAGCACTGCTACGACGTGTCCTCCATATCACCCCTTGATCAGTTGATGGGTAAAGTGGAAACGTCATCTCTCTCGGATAGAAAAAAAACAAAACAAAAACGCCACCTGTTTTGTGGCTGCCAATATCCCTTGGGTATTTTTAACCCCTGCTAAGGTCTAGCAGAACGAAATATTCAAATGCCCCACCAGACGTTCGCAGTTCACGCAGCAGACAGAAGTGACTGGAGTCTGGACCTACTTTTACAACTTGTCACTTGCAACCGCTCAATGGGGACTGTGCGCGATCAAACAGGTTATCAGTTGATACTCTTTCTTCGTCACGGGCACTTAAAAGGTACTAATATGACGTGGAACAGCACTCCCAGCCACATCATCATAATTATACTCTTTCATAGCTCGATTTCCCTTCAAATGCACACCTGTCCACCCTGGCCATGATCATGATTGATCGTCCACCTCTTGATCAATGACGTTGCGTGTATTGAAAACTTTAAAACCCCAGACCACATTGCTAGGTCAGCCATAAACTCAGACAATTTATGCATGTGCACCTTTGACCTCAAGTATTTGGGCACATGACATGACGTTACGATTAGTACTATTCTGAAGCCAATCCAGGTTTGTTCTTCTAAGTACCTTTGAACCTGCAGAATGCGAGTTCAAGGAATGCTGCCCGTCAAGCAATCGACACCATCTGGGGTTCAGCGTTTTCCTTCCGTTTTCACGTAACGTTACATGTTTTATAACCCACATGCGTAAAGCCTCTGCCGTCTTCAAAGCATTATTGTAAGTCACGAATAATAAAAATTATTCGCGTCGCATACATGCGCATTGGATACTGAAGTAAGGTGGACGCTGACTGATTGTAGATATATTGGTGAGTTTGCCATAAACGCGCACTGATGAAACGACCGTGTAAAAACTCGATCATGTAAAACCGCGATTCTCTCAGTTGCCAATAGCCAATGTCACCAGGCAGTTTAGTTACGCCGCCGCTGCCGCAATGCATCGAGGGAACTTTAGTCTTTGCACGTGGGACAACCTCGCTGAAGCACTGCGCGTTCAGAGCATGACACGGCTCGGGCGTCTCGAGAACTGCCGCCTTCCTCATATATGAACTAAAGTTATGGCTGCGCCACGCGTGCGCCTTACACTTGGTGAGATCGGTCTATACATGGGTTGCACGTGACGTCATATCCTTCCTCCTTTCTGGTGGCAAAACCTGCCGTTATACTTCGTTTCACCTTATGTGCGAGCGAAGGCAAAGCGGGAAGCGCGAGCACCGAAGCTCCGTGCGTTCAGGCTTTGCTCGAGCGCGCAAGCTGGGGAGAAACGCACAAAGCGCTGGTCTCGCGCTTCTAGCTTTGGCTTCGCTCGCAGATAAATTGAAACGAAGTATAATGAAGCTATGCTCACTCGTTTCCGCTCGCTCGCGACGCTCGTGTACTGCTCGTAGAATATGCACAGTAAAGGCTACGCTCGAGGAAGTTCGGCCACCAGAAAGGAGGACCAAATTACGTCAGTGCAACCTATGTATTGGCATACAAACCACACATTTCTTCTCTCACTTGCTCTCCTAACGTGGAAAGAACCAATCGCTAATTGTCTGCTTCGGCGTCGCCCACATTGAGACATTCCGTTGCCGAGTCAGGCGAGCTATACCTTTTCAAATGTGTTGCTGGCTGTGGGTGCGCCATAACGATGGTACATCCTTAGGAAAACCCTATCGTTTACGAAACCGACCTTGCCGCGCCTTGACAAAGATTAAGAAATCATAGCTGGGACGGGTCTGTTTCTCTTTTCTAAGTACATGTCTCAAGTTTCTTCAAGACTTACGGTTAACACCTCCGCCTTCTCACTACCGGCTCCTTCCCTTCAAAATCTCCTTCCTCTGGCGTCTCTATCAGCTGAGAACTGAACGCATGGTGCACACAACCATGCGTTGATCGGCATTGAAAAAGTCCAATGTCGCAGAAGAACGCGGGACACAAGAATGATAAAGTTCAAGAAGTGTTCAGCATGTTTAGTGACAAGTGATCTTTGGCTGAGGACACGGACAAATAAACCGAGCGGTGCTCGGTCACAAAGGATGTGACTAAGAAACAGTCAGACTGTTCGGAAGCGGGAGCAACGGCAACCATAGACAACTGTGTTTTAAGTATGACCGACTGCGTCACGACCATTTACGACTGTTTCCGCGAGCGTTCTGTGGCAACCGAGATTCGCGCAGTTGAACGCAACGCAACGCTGCTCACCCCACTCGATCCAAATGTCTGAACCAGGCTTTATGGAACAATATTAAAATTATCTGTTGGGCTGTTGGCTATACATCTTGGTAAAGTTAGCGCAAAAACAAGGGAGGACGAACGTAGACAGGACAGAGCGATACTTACAACTGGCGTTTATTACTAAGTAAGCGAAAAACAGAGAAGAAGTACTGACGGCTAGGGAGGAAGGCACGAATAAAAAGACATGGAAAATTGTTGTTGTCAAAGAAGGTACGGAAGAGAGAGAGAGAGAGAGATAAATAGCGATAAAAAATAAAGAGAAGGAAAAAAGAAGGAGTAAGGACCAAGCTTGGTGGCTGGTTTACACATCTGCATCGGCCGCACCCAAACTGTCCAAACCGATAGCGACCACCAGGACACCGGGAAAACCGTGGTTCATGTTATGAATGGCGAACACTTTTCCCGGTGACCATGTCGCAATTCTTTACATTATGTCGTCTGGGCCACCTCAGGGACAAAGATCGAGCTAGGTAGTGTCATTCTTTCTCCGATAGGGTCACTGACATTGAAACTGATGCATACACCTCCTTTTTTCATAATCATGCGCTCCTCGTAGATTTCCCAACTTCTTTTTTTTTCTTGGAACGCTTTAAGACTTCTGTGCGGTTGAACAGTTGGGTGCATTGGCACTCCCCGAGCGTGCACTAGCTGCTACATGTCCCGCAGGTGAAGCCTTCAGGGCGAGGTCATGCTCTCGTGCTGAAGTCTTCACCTGCGCGACATTTTTTTGTTTTTCTCCAAACCACCCCCCCCCCCACACACACACACACACAAACTTGACGGAAATAAAGTTATAATATACGTACACTTCCAGCGCCTTGTCATCTTAGGGGTGAAGGGAGCATAGGTATTGTGCACTAGTCGTATTCGGCGAATGACGCGGCGACGTCTCTTGAGAATTGGGGTGAAGGCATGCGTCGTAGATTTGCGCCTTCGAAATTCAAAAATGCTTCCAATCGCGTATGTACTTATTTATTGGCCCAGTGTGAGAAAGAATGAGCCCCATCCCAATAACCAAGCGCAGGGATAAAGTGCAGCTTTGGAAAGTGCATTTCTCCAATAATGGTCGTAGACAAACAAAGTTGTGGGGCAGTGAGACAAAGTATCTGCACATGACGTACCCTCGGTATGGCTGGCCGGGGCAACGAGGCAACAGGTCATCAGTTGTGCTTTCAGTGGGATTCTTTTCTCGCCGGCGTTAAGCTCGCCGTTCTTTTGTAAGCGACCCCGTTTTCGGTCCGAGTTTCCATTCCTTCGCTGAAAAGCAATAACCAGCTTTGAACAGTGAGAGGAGAGCCGGGACCATGTCGAACCGTTAGGAGCTGAATGCATCGCTTCTGAACTATACAGAGTCAGCTGTTCCCGTTAGAACTAAGTGACCGCGAAGGCAGGGGAATACATTTTGCGTTTGTTTAGACAACGGGAAGTTGGATTACCTCCAGTGGGTGCCTGGTGTCTCCGCTGTAGATGAGAAATTTCTCCAATGCAGTACCACTGCTAGCCTGAAGTCTTTAACGTGCGTCACACAGTAGTGACACACGACCGCACGCCAGTACGATGCTCGAGTCCAGATCGAAACGGGCAGGTTTCTGAGTTCTGCAGCGCAGCTTTCGCTCCACGTGCTCTGGTCCGCGGTGCGTTAAAACATTCGAACTAAACAAACAAGATAAGCAACCAAACTAAAAGTTGCCGGTCAAGTATTGGGCTGCAGGAGATTGAACTATAGGGGAGCGCTTTATCGAGCTCGTTGGTCAACCCCACAGCACGGTGTTTACTAACACAGCATAACAAATAAATTGAACCTCGCCTAGCACGGTCTGGGCACTATCGCTTCGGTCTGACCAGTGCTAAGTGCTTTGGTCACACGAGGAGCGGCCTTCGAATCTTTATCTTCGACTCCTCTGATCGAAAAGAAAAAAAGATTTGTTGCTTTTACAGTTGAAGCGTACCGCTAGAGGCGTGACTGTTCGATCTATTAACTGGACGCCATATTTGAGGTCGCTGTTAAGAGCGCATGCTCAGAACGAGCTCACATTAATAGGCTGCTGAGAGGGTCAATCTTGATGGCGTGGAATGCGCATTACAAAAGTACTCTAGAAGTCGGTATAGAACACCAGCAAGAATTACGTGGTATCCCACACCGTCAGCAGGGGCGCCAACGGGGCCGGCTTTCGGGTTCGTTCGGCGGAGCTTTTACAGAAAGTGATAGGTCCCGAGTTGTAAACAGCCCCCGCCTGGAATCCGACAGGTGCGAAGACGGCACATATCCGCTCCCTTTGTCGGTCAGAGAAGCCGCCGTATACCTTATCGCGGCGTGGCCTCGTCCGCTTGCCCGATGGAAGAGGCCTGGCACGGGTCGACTTGGCAACAGCATTTTGGGCGCCGTCCTCTAGCTGTGCGTCGACATGCCTTTCCGCTAACGCCCTTTTGGCCCCGTCGCGCTTCTGCTACGTTCTCCCTCGCCTTGGCGTGCATCCGTGGTGCGCGGGCGCCATCAATCGACCGATCTCACCGAGTGTTCGGTGCATGCGTGACGCCGCCATAACTTCAGAGGAGGTAGGCGGCAGTTCTCGAGACGCCTCTTGCCGCCGTGTCATGCTCTGCACGCGCAGTGCTTCAGCGAGGTTGTCCCACGTGCAAAAGACTTAGTTCCCTCGATATGCATTGCGACAGCGGCGGCGTAACAAAACTACCACTGCGTGCTTTGGTTAGGCCATAGACCAACTCAACTCCTCTGACGTCGCGCCACTGCGGTGGCGCTGGTTTCGCCACATGCGCATGCGCAGATGCCTCGCCTCCGGCGAATCTGGTTTCTGCTCACGCGCGGAGCCACGCCGGTCCGGGCAAACACGGGCTTGTTTGTATGCAGTGTGTTTGGTCGATACAGCCAAGGCATGCGTCTTCAGCCGAACGAACAACCAAGCATTGGCAGTGAATCATTACAACGCCGCCGCGCTATACTTCGTTTCGCTTCAAGTTCGACCGCAGCCGACACTGCGACCCGGTGGAGCCAATCAAGCGGCTCGAAAAGTGCATCGTCACGGCTCTGGTCGCCTTTTCTGCCTTTGCCTTTCGCGCACAATAAACGCACCGCCATCCTGCGCTTTTTTTTCTTCTATGTCTGATTTCATCGTTGAAATCTCAGGAAATGACGAGGGTTCAACATATCAGTGTACTTCGTCTCATCCATACGATGGACTAAAGGCCAAAGCCACGGGCCACCTGGTCCAATCATGCTCCACGCTAAACTATGACACGCTAGCATTGATTAGGATTGGACGAAAAATGCTCGAATCAAAAAACGCTGCGTCATGTTTATAGCTTCGTGCACTGCAAAGAGCCAGTACATCGTAGCTTTCTTTGCAATGTAAAATTGTTGAGTCACTCATTGCTCGATCCGAACCACTGTCCGCCCATTCCCATCAGGGATCCGAGAAGCGGGCACCGATACGTGCATCGAAGCGAAATACCACGCAATGTCTAAGTGGCTCGTGATTGGATCTGGTGGTTCGTAAGCTTCTGCCTTTAGTCCATCGTAGGGTGAGACGTAGACGAAACTGCAGTGCCACACCCAGACTGGATTTCTTTTTTTTTTTTTAGGTCTAAATGTTTTGCGAGAAAGCAAACGTTCCAGATTTCTTAGAGTGTATGCGATAAGGCGCTCACGCCTCTCATGTAAATTAAAACAGAAAACAAAATGCATAGCTGGCTATTAAAAAAAAAAAAAAAAAACAGCGCGTGCAAAAAAAAAAAAAAAGTTAGGTCATTATGTTATTGCAAATTCCACGAGCTTAATAAAACGCTGTGAACGCCATTCAATTTCGCACATCGCTATTCGGTATGCGCCAAAACGTAAAATGAAGCAGGAATTCAGCTGGGACGAGTCCGCCGTCGTACCAAATGAACGAATGGAAAGGTTTGTGTAGACGACTGTTGGCGCTGTTCTTGGTCAAGTTTAATTAGCGCTGACATCGATGACGTTACATTTCAGCTTCTGCGCCCAACAGGGCAATTCCACATTAAACGCCTTCACGTAACAGCTACATAATAACTCTAAGAGAACGCCTAACCGTGACATAAGTTTAGAGAGTATAGTCGTTGGGCGAAATATGCGACCTGCTTTACGCGTTTTACACGTACAAATATAACTCGGTCCGAAGAAAACCCACTGCATCTAGAGCAAAGCGAGGTATAAATAGCTTCTCAGACAATAATAATGCACTTAGAGCAAAACACAATAAACAAATTACCCCCCATCGCTTTAACGATCAGTTCAAGAATTACCAGGGTTACGAATAAATATCGAGGTGATTTAGAGCGTGATTTTAATCACGCCTACGATGATGTAAATCAAACTTATGGCAAAAGTAACCGTATTTGCGTGCCTCTATCATTTGGTGCTCCCTGTGAATTTATTTTGTTTCGATATAAAAAAAATAATAAAGCAAGAAAGGTTTTCGACAGGTTGAAGAAAAGCAAAAACTGGTGTTCTTCTCAACAAGTCGGAGCACTGAACTTTCTATCTTCCATTTCGTTCGTCAGTTAAAAAAGAAGTATGCATATGATCTATGATTGGTCTTGCAATGGTCAGTATATTCGTTTGGTGTTCAGCACACATCGCCTTGTGCACATAAAAAAAATCAATTGCCGATGGGCGGTTCACCAAACTGGGCTCGAGTTTAAACATTGTACGTCGTTTAATATTTATTTTTTGTTGTTGCTGTTGTTCTCCTCCTTCTTCTTGTTCTTGTTATTCTTGTTGCTTTGCACTTCTGTTGCTGCCCAGAGTTAACAACTGGAGCCGGCTGCAGTGGCAGTGGCAACGGTGATACCGCGTGCACAAAGCTGACGGAAAAAAAAATTCGGCTATTCTAAGAGCTGAAAACTAGGTGGAAGTTCTTTTCACGAAGTTCCCATAATGATGTCCAAACTCCACTGTAACTAAAGTTTTGATCTGCTGAAGTATCAGAGCAAACAAGTTGTTTCATCAACTCAAATAATCAATTTGCGTTTTGCTGCAAACAGTACGAATGCTTCGGCTTTTTAGAAACTATTTTATCTGTGTGAGTGCGTTGTCACCTTCAACAAGCTTACCTACCTCCTTTGGCCCGACCGCTGACAGTATGTCCAAAAAAAAATATATATAATATATCCACAGTTCGATCTATTTTTAGGAAAAGTACCCATCTCGCTTATATTCAATGGCGCGTTGGCAAACCGCTTTTCTACTTTAGATCGAGGGTTTTCTTTCCAGAATGCACCTGCGATGTTACTGTATTCACGTACTTCATCGGCATTGCGGTTTTACGAGCGATTTAATATTCCCCTCTGGCCCTTTCATCGAGTAACACCGAGCGGTACATCAAAAATAGAGCACGGTCAGGAGTCCTTCGATCATGCGTCTAGACACAACTAAACTGTTAGACATTTCGCGTCTTGCCACATCCGCTGCAGGTTGGTGGTGTTTCTGGGAGACTTTCCGGTCGTCCTCTTGCGCGCACCGAATTCAGGTTCTTCCAAAACAAACGCGACATCGTCTTTTATCATATTTTATACTCTATAGTAACTAAAGGGTCCCTGCGTACCGACCGCGACCTCAGAGTGTCAGTGGGTCTGTTCCTCGCTTTTGCGGCAACACGCGCACACCCGTAAAGCAAACAGCGTACATCCTCCCTATCTACCAATGAAAACAACGCGCGCGCACGCCTCTACGCATTTGTGACCGGCCCCTCCTTTATTTAGAAATCCCCCATCCGTCCTTAGGCCAAAAGCGTCTTGCATTCCCCTCCCCCTCCCCACCCCCCCGCTGTCTTCCGTTCCCGTAGAATCCCTTTAAAAAATCGTTAACCCGTGTCAAAACAAAGCGGCACACAAAGATGCGGGGCCCGCCCACCCGCGCGAGTTCGAATTCACGGCCATGCTCTCCTCTTGTTTACGTAAGGTTGCACGCTGGAACAGGGCTCGCGCTCGCTAAGCGTCGAAGAGTGACGGCCCGGGGTTCCCAACTCGCTTCACAACGCAAAAAAGAAAAAAAGAGAGGACGTTTTTGTTTGTTTTAATTTCCCTCCGAGAACGGGACTGCAGAGCGTTGTTATTTAGGGGAACCGTGGCATCTGCTGGCGCTGCCAGCCAGCGGATAAAGCCGCCCGGGAAAACAATATAAAGAGGATGGATTTCAGCGCTTGGCCCCAGTTCCGTCGACGCTGTCATTCGGGGATGTCTTGTCTCGCGAAAGTTGCGCCGGCGGGGCTCCGAACGCATGTTTCGGTTCCACCGCTGGCAGCAACGAGCTGCTGATGTTCACCAGTTCACAAGTTCCGCGGGAACGACTCGGTGGAAACGATCCCGGCTATGACCATCTAGACTCAAGGTCGTCGAAGTTAATTTGGGGGCCCAAGTGAAGTCGAAGCAGGAGCCGTCTATCGGGTGGGCTGGTGTACGGCACCCGTATACAGTACAGTAAAGCTCAACACTGGAACGCAACTGGTGGGCAAATCTCTGTAACGCGGCACTGAAACGAAAAAGTCCTAACGTGGAACGAACACAAGAGAGAATCACAACTTGTGATGCACCAGAGGAGCACAACAGCGCAACGCAACAGTGCGACTCAACTCTAGCTTGCGGCAGTATATAGGTCAGAACAGTGACCCGGATGCGGCAGTGGGATTCCGTTGCGGTGGCACGACCCCGCGGGTAGCGAACGTCTGGCCCGCTGGAGCAAAGTGTGTGTACAGCGCCGCAAATTTGAACGCCTTTGCAAGAACCTATCGCGAGAATTGCGACGACAGTGTCCGAACTCAAGCTCCGGCTTTTGAGTCACAGAAAGCTCTCCCGGGCGGCTGTAGGAACACAATCAAGATGATCTACTCGGTACCGCCAGGTAAGACTGAGCTTGTTTTGTTCTTCTTCCCTCGCTTTTCGTATCCTTGGGCGCGATCACCACAAGAATGCGAAAAGTGAAGTGTATCAAAGTGACACCAGACACACGCAGAACATAACAATCGAGGGTGAATAATCTGGTGACGCTGTGCCACATAGAAAAAAATCACACATTGTTGAACAAATACTTCAGTATCACGCGCTCGCTTAAATACGGGGGGCGGGGGGGGGGGGGGGTTCATATCGCTAGTATAGTTTGATCAAGTCATCGTGACAGTTTAAGAGTACAGCGGAAGGAGGTGGGAGGAGCTTTCACTTCACTTTTAACGGTCACCGACTATAGCTGTTTTTGTTTTGTATTTTCAGCATGCCAATTTATTTTAGATAAACATTTTTCTTAGAACGGCTTGCGAGAACTCGCTCGTGTTTATTCAGTTTGTCCGCATGCAGTACTTTGATTCGATACGCAGATGGGCTCAACAAATGCACTCCGTGGTTTGGTGAAAAAGAGAAACTACAATATGAAATTTCCCGGCACCCAGTCGATGACAGAAGCCTAGAGAGCGTATAGAGATGCGTGGGACACTTGGCGTGGGAGGCAGCGGAGGACGAAGCTCACATACGCGACGCCCTCTGACGGGAAACTATCGAGCCACTTTTTTTTCTTCGTCTTCCTTAGCATTTGCGTCGCTGCTTCTGATTCGTGTGGTGGGAGTTACCGGAAAGAAGGAGGTTGAGGCACGTGAATGTTTAGAGACGACTGAGTGACTCATCTCTTATTTGTGTTCGTGCTGTAAAGCAAAAAGTATGCGCCCACATTGAATGTCCCCCTCATTATTTCCGTAGGCGAATCTACTTGACATTGCAAATATCATCGCTTTTATCTATGCTTTATTTCCCAACCTTTTAATATATATATATATATATATATATATACGAGGGGGGACCCAAAAAGAAACCGAACTAATTCTTTTTTAAGCAGAGCTTTTGCAGTACCGCGTTTTGCCGCCAGGAGTTGATAGAGCGAACATTGCTGAGTCATTAGGCCTAATTCCGTCCTCGAAGAAGGTTAGGACTAGTTGCGGCTGGGTTTATAGTGACAAGTGTTTCGTGTGGGCGTCGTTTTTGCAATGTCTGATTTCTGTGAACAGCGTGCGGCGGTTAAATTCTGTTTTTTGCTCGGAAAAAGTGGAACAGAAACTACTGAACTGTTAAAAACGGCGTACACCCGACCTTGCCCCGTGCGACTTTTTTTTGTTTCCTAGAATGAAAAGAGAAATGAAAGGAAAGCGTTTTGCTGACGTTGCTGAGGTGAAGAAAAAAACGACGGAGGCGCTGTCAAACATCACAAAAGATGAATTTAAACAATGTTTCGACACATGCATTAAAAGATTAGACAAGTGTATTAGTGCAAGTGGACAGTACTTTGAAGGAGATTGAACGTTTGTACTTGAAATGGGAATAAATAAGTGCAAAAAAATTTAGTTCGGTTTCTTTTGGGTCCCCCTCGTATATATATATATATATATATATATATATATATATATATATATATATATATATATATATATATATCTGTATATATTATGCAAAGTACGACAAATCTACGCGCATATTCATGTACGCACATATTCTGATGATATTCCGAAGGGTCTGGTAGTTTGTGAAAATCAGTCTTTGAAGCCTATCCCTCGTGGTTCGGGTGATACGCTGTACTCTCTTGAAATTTGGGTCATTCAACATTGGATTCTTTTTTAAGCATTAAAACGCTAGGAGTTATTTGCTCTGGCGATGAGCTCTGGAATAATCACGTTAAATACCTTTGCTCTAAGCTAGGCAGATCTGTAGAAATAAATAATAAGCACAGTTATGTTCTTCCAACAAGCGTAAAAAAGGTTTTATATAATTCGTTATTTTTTTCTCATTTGTGTTACTGCCACCTTGTCTGGGGTAATACATCTTACTCCAATTTAAATAAAATACGTTTATTGCAAAAGAGTGATAAGAATAATCGCAAATGTTTCCAACACTCATCATACACAATCATTCTTTAAATTATACAAAATACTAAACATACACCAAATTTATAATTATCGTTAAAAATTGCTTATAAGTATTCGCAATATCGATCCTCTAGTAAAATTCTTGAATTGTTCGATTTAAAATCAAAAACTAAATATTATTCGTCTAGGCATCACCAGCCTTGGCACATTCCAAAGTGCCGAAAGAACTCTGAAAAACAGAAAATAAGTTATACTTTACCTTTTTTGTTGAATGATTATCTCTATAAAAATATAGATGTCATGCGAATGTCTTACAACTGTATCCCTTAAATTGTTAATTTCAGACGTATGAATATAGGTTCACACATTTTACTGAACGCATTTTATTGGGTACTCGTCGCAGCTGATGAATGGGAGGCCCGGAGCTCCGTCAGGCTGCATTTCTGCATTTTTTTCTCCGGCCTCTCATTTACCACATGTATCTATGTGGTGAATAAATAAACTTTTTATCGTATCGTAAGTACTTCAAGGGCTCTGTGCTTCAGCTAAGCCATTAGCTGCACTCCATAGTACGTTCCAGGATATATTGCAATATTGGTACTTTACTTCGAGTAGATTGCTCTGCTTCTTCGCATGAGCTGCAGCGGCTTGGGGGGGGGGGGGGGGTCAATACGCGCTCCCGTTATTCGCTAAAACGTCGATTCGCTCAAATATCGCTGTTCGCTAAAACGTCATTAGCTCATGTGATATGGACCCGATTCAAAAGTCCATTTTTCAAATTCGATTTGTGATAAATGTTTGTAACAATTGACGGCACCGCTTGGCTGATCATGACAAGCCTTCGTCCCTCCAAGAAAGTTCTGTCATGATTTGCTTGCATTTTCTAAAGTAATGTGGTTAGTGCATATTGTAATCATATCTGGCGTGAACAAAAAACACCTAACCGGATCTAGTAAAAAAAAAACGCTTGTATTTTACTTTGAATGTGCATTATGACTGGTATGTGGTTTGCTTGCAGTACATTTCATCAAATGCAGTTTTTACTTCATTTGGCATGCAAACTTTAGTCCACCTCAAGTACTTTTATTGAACCCTATAGATCTTTGCAAAAATCACATTCTGTGCGCTGCCATCTCAATTGTCTGCTGTGCTGTGGAGCGGACTTCTGAGCATGCGCTGTTGCTCTGCTGTGCGGTAGATCAGACCCTGCGCATGCGTCCACATTTCAGTGACTCAGCATTTTTTGCCTGGGTGATAAGCGATGCAAACATCTATACTACAGTGGACGGAAGAATCTGCGCGCTGTGTTGTCAATGCTCACAGGTCCTTTTTCAACGTTAGGAATGTAAATTACCCTTCAATAACAGACTTTCCCCGTAATTTACGAACAAGGCATGGGGTTGGGCTAGTTGGTTGGTCATGTCAAAGTGGAAAAGGACAGCGCAAAAAAAAAACGGAAGACAAGTGAGGGAGTACACAAACAGCGCTGACTTACAGCTGACACTTTACTGCTGCACGGTGCAGCAAGTAAACATGAACTGGACAGGATAGACACAAAATCAAACAACCCGATAACCCCCCCCCCAATCTCCCTATCATGCCGACACACGCCTATACAAACTTGCCCGACTTCCTAAAAATTCAACCTCGTCACCCGCCAGGGCTACCAGGGCTACCAACGGGGCGCGCACACATTGTTGAGATCGACCTTGCAATCCTGTGCCAACGACGTCCAAGCGAACGTCAAGATGGTTGGCGTGCGATTCGAACCCTTTACGCACGTTCGACCTGTCTCGACCTGGAACCAAAGAAACGTTTCTCTCAGGCCTCGGTTCAAGTGCATATATGAACAGACGTTCTCGTCAGTGTGTTTTGTCTACGGCGTCTACGGCATCTGCATTCCACGAGAATGTCATACGATATCTGATCCTGAACTGATGTGCAGTCTGTTGCGTCTGCGTCTTCTGCATGAGAGACGATCCCCCACTATAGTAGGTTACAAGTCAAGAAGGTAGCGGCAAATGCCCCTCAAAGGGAATCGTATATCCCTCGGCCACCTCCGCATCCAATAGCGTCCCATCGTTTCCGTGACGTCGCGCCCAACGCGCGAGGAGGGTCTTGCCTTTCTGTACATATTTGCTTTATCTTTCGACTTTGACTTAGCATTGTGGAAGCCACGAGAGAGAGATTGGAGTTTTCCCCCTCCGATGGAAACAAATACGACTTTCGGGGATTAGGTTCCCCCTCCGATGGATACAAAGGCTGCTTTCAGGGGCTCGGTTCCCCCTCCGATGAATACAAAGGTCGCTTTCTTAAAAAGTGGGATCGGAGACAAGTTGGCATCACTCTGTAGCCAATATCTATCCATTGAAGCGGAACAAGGAGCGTTTCCAGTGAACTCTTCTTTCGACTGCGGAGGGATTTGAAACCGGCGCATCACGCTTATGGGAGGAGCTTTAACTTGTAACCGACTATAGACGCCTTCAATTCTGAGAACAACAACGACCGCATCAACGCTGAGAGGAGGTTGCTGACGTCAACTTAAGGCCATCTTCTGAATGCGAAATTAACCGACCAATGGCACGGCAGCTCCAGAATCCTGCCTTTTATTATCTAAGGACCTGTCTGCTGCCGATTGTGTGTGCTCCATTTGTCATTACGCTACTACTATACCACATGTAAATAAACTAGTTTTTCCGTCCTGTTACTTCGTCTGCCGCCTACACTTCGGACAACGAGACCTCGGCGATGGGGGAATGGACGTCAGCATGAGCCAGGCCTTCTGACGAGCGATACCAAACCCCACCTCGAACAACATATGCCCGCTTCATGACTGGCATTAAAAAAACGCTTGTCAATTTTTCTGGCAGTCTTGCTTCTGTGCTGAAATCTTAAAAGGATGCTGAACCGAAATTTGGAGTTCACAAAACAAGGGTTGAGCGATAGGCGAGATGCTGCAAAACCCCAAAGCATCACTCATACCGTGATATCCCTAATAGACGGCCATATTTTTGGAAAAGAAGTGCGCGACTGACCACGGCCGACGAGGCCCACGAGACATGTGACGTCTCGATTCTTGTTCCATCTCCTCTTCGCTTCGTCCCCTCGAGCAGGTGAACCGAAGCGAGGAGGAGAGAAGCGAGGCCGCTTCCCCTCATTCTCAACTGTTCCAGGAGAATCGTGACGTCCCATTCCTCGCTTGATCGCGCCCTTCTTTTCCAAAAATATGGCCATCGGTTTGCGAGATCGATGTATGAGTGACGTTTTGGAGTTCATATACCGTCCCGTTCAGCGCTTCTGCGGCCTTGTTTTGCGTATACAAATTTCGGTCCAGCATCCCTTTAATGTCATCAAATAGCGGAGAGCATGCACATCCATCACAATGGACCGCGAGATGTCCAGACGGCGAGGAGCGCAATGAAAGGGTGTTCCCTCGCCCGGACATTGACGCACTCCTCCGTCTTCCGAATGCACTCTGCCACAGGACAAGGGAATCAGGTACACTCCCCACATGCGCAGCGGAACATACCGGTTGCGGTGGTTGACCTCACATTGTACTCCCGGATATCCACCTCGATTAATAGCTGCACACAGTTGCGACAGCTTGGATGGTGCCGAAAATACTACAGGTATGTCGCCAGAGGTACGACATACCTGTAGATTTCGACATGTTCTTAAGGTGTCCCATGGGACACCTATGAACATACGGCAAGACCACTCTCTTGAGGTGGGTCTTTTTCTTGCCATAGAACAAAAATGACCCCTAAACACATTGACCAATGACTGGATCCACAACAACCTCGACAACCCCCATAGAGAAGCCAGCAAGGGACAACCTGTTGGTCTGCATCGGGAAACTATCGCCGCACCTACGATGGCACGACTTCAGCAAGGAGGCGCGAAGACCATGCACTCCGATAGCCCTCTTCACAAGCTTAAGAGTAAGCCGACTCATAACCAAGGAGTTCCTTCTTGTACCTAGGCTCATAAGAAAACACAAATGGAAGGGCTCACACCAAAGATTGAGATCCAAAAATTGTAAGGCATCCTTAGTCGGGGTCTCACACCTAAACTTTAGGCCCGCAGAAGATTCCGTGAACATACCCAACATTTAAGAGACCACAATCTCGCCCTCTGGGTTCTCATTGGATTTCAGCCCAATAAGGTAATCATCGACATACCTAAGCACTTTCACACCCGTTCATCCAACCTCTCAGCAATGGCCCTGTCACACTTCGCTAAATAGATGTCACTGAGGACAGCGTGCAACGCTCGACCCAATACAGATACCGAGGCTTCTACAAAAAGGTACCGCCTTCAAAGGCAGTGTTGTGCACGTTCCACAAAAAAAGGAACGAAAGATCGTTCCTCGTTCCTTCTGATTTTCGGAACGCGTTCCCGCTACAAGTTCCATATGTAAAAAAGGAACTCGTTCCCGTTACAATTAAAAAAATGGAACGTATCGTTACATATACGTTACATTTGTATTTTTGTGATCACTATATTTAAATAAATCGATAAAAGTTTTTTTTTTAATCTATTTCATCAAATGGGAACATACGAATTTGAATGTCGTGATGGAAGGGCACTAGGAGAAGAAAACAAGCGGAAGCAGGG
This sequence comes from Ixodes ricinus, assembly GCA_037355805.1. Lineage (NCBI taxonomy): Eukaryota > Metazoa > Arthropoda > Arachnida > Ixodida > Ixodidae > Ixodes > Ixodes ricinus. The sequence continues at coordinate 122,654 of JAZHYW010011167.1, read as the reverse complement.
TTTCATTTGTTGATATATTCACCTTTAAAAATCTCAGCTTTTAACCATATCCATGTTTGTGGTGGGCGATTCAGACGAGCCAAATGTACTGTTACCCCACATTGCACGAGCGTTTTACAACCACCTCATACGTTTCAATCAAACAAAGTCCCTTGTTCCAAGTTCCAACTTAACAACATTTGCTTCTCGAATAGCTCGACTTCTCAAGATTGCGCTTTTCACGCTGCTTGATTGGTCCCATTAGCTCGTAGCGTCGGCTGCGTCTGGACTCAAGCTGAAACAATGAATAAATTTGGTCAGATGTGGAACCCTCGTGGATGTGGACCCCACCACCTTCTGTCCGCCCTCCCGTAAAGTCCCTTGATACTTCTTTTTACACGTAACGACAAGCAATCCAAATGACAAAGCACCTTCCGCTGGAACAAAATGGCGGCATTCAGTTCAGTCCTCTGCTGCGCGCCACCATTCGCTTTCTAAAACCTGCACCGTCACGCAGTCGGCGCTTCAAAGAATGTCTCTGTAGGAAGCTCTTATCTAGGAACTTTACCCTTCCGTCGTTTGAAGCGCCATCTAGATTTTCGGTGCAGAACTGTGCATTCCATAGAGTACGGTGAAACGCCATCTCTGTGGGCATCAAGACATATGCATTCCATGGAATACACAGCAGTTACCATAGCAGCCATCCCAGCCATCCGCCAACCGGTGGCGGGTCGAACGACGGGAGGCGAGTCGTGGGGGAGAGGGGGAGGGGGGGTACTGTTCGTGCAAGCAGCGTCTATTGGCAGTTCCGTAATTGAGGTTAAAGGGGCACTGAAGTCATTTTTGAAAAAGGTCGTTTTCGATCTCATATTGTTTAAAAGATGTTAATTCCCGCATAAGTCCTACATTACAAAACCGCCTATTCATCTCAGGGCAAGAGAAAAACATGTGGACTCTTTTTCTCGCGGACTACACTGTGTGGATCAATGAAAGCCCTACAATACGCGCAGATTCCGAATCACTTTATTATAACTCGCTTTGAAGAGAGTCTGATAGGTACAACATTTGGGTAAGACTCCTTTTTCACCGCGCGGGCGAAGCCATCGCTTGCAACTCGCCGAAAAGCGCCCTTCGTCGACCACTTCACTCGGAAGAAAATTCTTCCCAAAAAGGGCGTGTCGCGATCTTTGAGCACGCATTTAACGAGCAAATGAGCTACGCACGATTGTAATTTCTGGTTTGTTGGGATGCTTAGAGCCTCTGAATTGAGTTGCATGTCACCACAAAAAGACGATCTCAGATTCGGCTTCAGTGCCCCTTTAAGACCAGGGTTCGCTCTGCTAAAGTGGAAAGAAATGGGAGGAGCACAATACGCGCGTGTTCCTTATCCGCTTCGCTCGCGCATAAAGTGAAACAAGCTGTAACGGCCAATTTTTATTCATTTTGCCTCCCTCTCAGAACCGAAAAATAGAACGATGTTTCACACTGGTCGATTGCTATCATCACGGATCCTAACTTATCTATAAATAATGCCGACCCACTTTTTGCAGTGGTCAATGTGACCTGTTTACTCTACTTTCCAGTTATTTTGCCCTCCGTTTCCTGCTCTCGCCTTCCGGGCCCTGCGGGTACCAGAAATAAATAGATAAATACATGACTGGGAGCTGATGTCGGGAAAATTCGCACACTCCTGGGCGCTCTGGCTCAACGCGAGCGCCTCTTTCACCCGCCATCTTTAAAAGTGGAAACGAAGGCAATGGATTCCAGCCGGCCCATGCAGCTGTCCTGAATGGCCAAGTATTTTCAGCACCACACCGATTGCGAGATCGGGCATGGGAAACCTCATACGCAGAAGAGAAATGCTTCGAGGATTCACGCCACAGACTTCGCTTCGGAAAGAAAGACGTATGGCATCTTCAGCATGCTCACACCTTGCACTGTCTCTTTTACTCCCGCACTAAATAAAGATTTGTCTAAAAATAAAGTGTATGGCAAATTACTAGAAATCGTGTTGCATACGTAAAACGTGGTAGCATCACAAACGTTTATATCACCGTTAAACAGTGTCACTAAAAAAAAAAGAAGTGTCATGGTAATTCTTTTTTAAATGTTAGGGGCATGTCCCAGAATTCATCCCTTTTGCTAGAGTTAACGTTACACTTCAAAAAAGAGTAACTGGAAGTCACCCGTTTGGAGTGAGGGTTACTCTTGTCTAAGGTAGGAATTACTCTTCGAGAGAGAAAGTAACCTTAACACTTTCAGTGGATTAGCCTACACTCCTACAGGTGGTGTTGTACACACGCTGAAAGTGAGAATCATGAGAACACTGGGCTCGTGTAAGTTAGGGGCCCTTGCGAAGTGTTAAAGTGACTCTCTCACATCAAGAGTTAATTTTACTCTTGAGGAGAGTAACTTTCAACTCTGTTGTGAGGGTTGCGTGAACTCCTAAAAGTAGGGTTATGTGTATTACCTATTGGAGTGTCGTAGCAACTCTGCTGAAGTTTAACCGACAACTCTTACGTCGTGCTAAAATCACTTTCTCATAAAGAGTTAATTTCACTCTTTTGCAGAATAACAGCAATTCTGTTACTTTCTTGTGCATTTTAACTCCACTGGAAGTTTATCAGTCCTTGCACACAGTGCCCAAACGAGTAGAATTCACCTCCTGTACTGTAATGATTCAGAATAAATATTCCCCGGATATGAATGTTAATCCAAACTTCTGGAAGTCATTTAAACATGTTCACTGGAAAATATTTGGGTCGAAATGGATGAAACGACCGAAATGCAACGGAAAGGCAGCAAGAGTTCCTTCAAATGGTGCCCACAAGTGCATACGAAAGGTCACGCCAGTCATTGTGAAAGGTCAATGAGTGACAAATAATGAACAGAAGTCATGGTGCTCTTTAACCAAATCAATTTTAATTGCAAAGCAAATTATTTATACATATACAGCTTTGTGATTGTATCGAGAGAAGGCAGCATGATTTGAAACTGATGAATGCAATAATTCAGCATGGCAAACAATCTTCCAGTTTTTCACAGTAAAGGATGTAGACCCAGTACAATGCAAGAATGAGCACTGCACTGGCCACTATGTCCGTCGCCTTAAATGAAAGCTCCTCCAGCTCCACAGTGATGATGCTCGCAGCGCCCGAGTCCTTTTCCTTGACGCGCAGCACTTGAAATTGGGTCCTGTTAGCATCTTCTCACTGTAAACGGCAGAAGAAACTTGTGTGTACTGCTGTTAGGCACTCGTCTCAACCAGGAAGGCGACATAATAAAAATAGCATGAGACCAGGACGGACAAACAACTTCTGCTCAGGGCTATATATGACATCATTTGATGTGAAAGTTAAGGTGCTTGTTCAGTGAATGCTGACGCACAATAAAGAAATATAATGAGCTATTGCTTTATTAGTGTAATTTGCTGTGGGTGCACCCAGTCAGATGAGAGAAATAAAAAAAACTGCCATTCCCTTTTTCTACTGCGGCTCTTCACTTAAAATTGTTCTTTTTTTATACCTCTCCGTATATGTATGTCTGGTCACTACCTGGCACCACTGGAAACAGCGCACAAATAATAAAGACGACGAAAGTGTAGGCGGGACAAGCGCTGAACTTCAACTGAATATTTAATAAAAGGTAAAACATCGAACTAACAATCCACATCACTATCACGTCGACACGTGCCTCCAAAAATCACTCCATTCTTATGTAAACAAACCGAAGTTTGACTTACGCACGTTGTGCCTTTCTTTCCTATCTCATAAGCTTCCAGCAATTCTCATACAGTTTCATCAACGCCTTTTTCCAAAATTGTGATAATGTTTGGGATAGAAAAGGGAAGACGCAACATGCGTCAGTCAAACTTAGGTTTGTTTACTCAGCAATGAGGTGGCTTTCTTGAGGCAAGTGTCGGCGCGATAGTGGGGTGGATTGTTAGTTGCATGTTTTTCCTTTTATTAAATATATTTATTTATTTATTTCAGATACCCTACAGTGCCCGTAAGGGCTTTACAGTAGGGGAGGGAAAACGAAGAATCGACATAAAAAACACTTGCATAAAACAGAAGTAAATAAACTGCGTGCTACCTGAGCGCGTTTTTAATCTTTAATCTAATCTGTATTAGATGCTATATCTCGCTGAAACATGGTCTGCATCAGCACTGTGCGCTATAAACGGGTGGAGAATCGGTACGCCGACGTAATAAGCATCGACATCGGTGGCGAGTGGGCCTAATCTGGACACCTGCGCGCAGCAAATTCGGCGAGGAATCTGGCGGCCGTGATTAGCCAACGCCAGCACTTGATTCCCTGGCGTTCCGGTTCCAATCATCAGCAGCCGTGAGTACTACGCCGACTATCTGGACACGTGTCCAGATGTGAGGACCACGCCCTAATCTGGACACTTGGCGAAAAAGTCGGCGCGAAACACTTGGAGAAAAAGTCGGCGAGACATCCGGCGGCTATGATTGGCCGGCGCCAAGGTCAAGTGCGGCGTTGGCCAATCACGGTCGCCAGATTTCTCGCCGACTTTCTCGCCTAGTGTCCAGATTAGGGCCCCTGGACGAGCATCGTACCGGCGTGCGGACATTGATCTCCACTGCGTGGTGCACGTTAAAGACTCCAGTCTCGCAGTTGTACTGCACTGGCTAAATTTTCGAATCTACAGCCGAGAGACAATTCGCCTATTGATGATGACTCACTTCCGGCTCTTTAAACACATACAACACACTTATTATTATTATATTTTTTATCGATCCGTCTTGTTGGCGGCGGTCACCCGCGAGGCCCGTCCAGACCAGCTTCAGTGCTATTCGTCCCCTGTTATGTCACAGTGCACATTTCGTCGAAAGGTCCTTGAAGCTACGACGAAATCAGTCCCCTCCTCAGAGTTCAACCCGGGTCGCCAGATTGGCCCACCCCCGACGCGGATCGCCGAGAAAGCAGGAAAAGAGTGGCCCACGGACCACCCGTACGTCCGCAAACGCCAGGTTATCAGCGCGCTTGCTGTGCGGGCAAACCCGTCCAACTTGTGATTGGCAGCGTTTGAAGCAGCGGCGGGTGACCAATGTGGCGGCAGATGACCTCCTTTATCAATTCAAAGGCCGACGCCCTCTGCCAAAGAGGACCAATAATATGTGGCGTCGTTTTAGTAGGTGGCCATGAGGTCGAAACGCTTACGCTTCCGGATCCGTCACTCTGAAGTTTCTTTCTCGACGTACAGTCTATCATTCAAGATGGAAAATACCGAGTGTGTGGCAGAAAAGATGGTGTTTTTCTCACCGTAAAAGGAACCCATACCCTTTTGTAAACGGGAAGCCCATTCACACTGACAACAAGGTCAGGCTCAATGTATGAGATTCAACGTGAAGTGTAGTACCTAGGCCAGTAGCCTTCATGTGCGCAGTGCTTGGGTAAAGTACATCTAGCCAATTTGTTTCAATCTTCTTTATATTTTGTACTAAAGCAAATGAGAGAGCGATGTGCTTCAAGTAAAGCAGCGACGCTGTGGCATTATACTGTGATAACGGCTACATTCTGTAATTCCGGCGATTTACTTTCGCAAATTTTCTCAGTGAGCGCATGCTGTCGGCATCGGGTACTACAAAGGGTGAGCGAATCACCCTGAAACAGAACGGCCATTGAGGACGCTAGTAGTAGCCTAGCGCTAGTAGCATTGCGTATATGCAAAGCGTCATGCTGTCCATGGCGTAATGCCACAGCGTAGACAGTACTCTCTAAGTAGATGTATCACACGCTAAGCATTCGAGAGGCGATTGTGCTCTCTGAGTGCACTGCGGGTAAGCATTACGTACAGGCAGCTAAAGTGCTATAAATAGAATGTACTTTCAAAGTAATGTACAAGTACTTTTTAACAATATTTCATGATGCCCTTTCATTCGCTTTGCGAATGAAAGGGCATGAAAGTGCCTCAAGCGCCATCATGCGCCAAAAATAATAGTTTTATATTGTCGACTTTCAGCTCGGCTCATATAACGTGTTCATACATTTTGCACTATTCTGTTTTTGTTTTTAGAGCGCAGCTCTTTTCCGGGTTGAGCGGCGTCGGCGTAACCGCGCGCGTTGCATTATGGGACGTCACAGTTTACCCGCTAAATTTAGCAGGGAAACTGAATTGGTGTTGAGGTCACGCGAAGTAAATTTCCCAGCTAAATTCAGCGGGGAAACTTAACCCGCTAAATTTAGCGGGAAAATTTTCGCTAACTATCCCGCTAAATTTAGCGGGAAAATTTTCACTGAATTTCCCGCTAAATTTATTGAGAAAATTTGCCCGAGAAATTTAGCGGGAAATTTAGCGAACATTTTCCCGCTAATTTTAGCGAACATTTCTCCGCTAAATTTGGCGGGGAAACTTAACGCGGGAAATTTAGCGAAAATTTCCCGCTAAATGGGAGGGGAGAAGGAGAGGAGGAGGGGAGGGTACGGAGGCGGAGGAAAGGCATGCAATCCCCTCCGTACCCTACCCTCCTCCGCCTCAAGAGCTGCGCTCTAATTTCGCATTGCACAGAATTGCAAACGTCTTTCATTTTTTTTTTCTTTGGGGGTGGGGCGGGAGGAAAAGAAAGAGAAGAAGGTGAGTTTTTTGTTGTTTTTTTGCTTTCAGCTTTTTTTATGTAAATCAACCGTAACGGCAATACCACTACTAGGCTCCAAGTGCGAGTTCTGCTCAAAAGGTACCTCGGCTGCACGAACTCTCCCTCAGCAAGACCAACTGCGAAAGATAAAGCTATGAGCTCGGGCTTTTCACATTTGAAACATTTAAAAATTTTACAAGAAAATACATTTAAAATACAGGTATTTTCTTATAATGCTGCTATAAAAATCGTCAGAGAAGCAAAAACTGCCGAATGAAGAGATTTTGGTTATGCCTGTTGAGCCATTGTGCGACAGGGCAAGGAAAATGTGTGCTTGCTTCGTTCTGTTGAAAACTGCCAGTACGTTGGTGTTTTTCTTTCATATTATTGTGGGTCTTAACTTAGTCGTATATGCAAATGCAAGCTGAAGATGAAAAAAAAACGGTGAGTTTACAAAAAGCAGAAAGCACAAGGCTCCCCTTGAAAATCACTAGGGTGTGGCTGGGACAATCGGCTGATTTGCAACGCGACACAGCACTGCTGCTTGTTTGTTTATTTTTTGTCTCAAAATAACCAAATATTGCCCCCCCCCTTATATTGGCAGTATTGGATAAAGACAACAGAGGTGAACGTTTCAAAGCATTGAGACACTTCGAATTGAAAGTTTCTTGGTTTTTCCACACTACAATCTTAGGTGTTACATTATGATTAATTGTCCTCTCCTAATATTTTTAACCTCCTCGCTTGGCCTCTCCTAATATTTTTAACCTCCTCGCTTGGACTGACCGAGCGAGAAATAGCGAGAGTTCGAATAGCTACGGGAAAACCGCCACCAGAACAAACGGAGCAATGCGTCGTACTGCTCGCGTTTCTGGTGAGAGTAGAATATCCCTCCCAGTATTTCTTCAGAGTTGACAAAGCATCATTTTTGTGATACAAATTTAACGGTACCTAACTAGGGGAATGTACTTTGAAGTCGGGGGTTGTACTTTCTTCGGAAAGTACAAGAAAAAAAGAACTTTAGTAAAGTAGGTGCAAGTACATACTCAGAGAATGTACTTCAAGTGAAGTACAAGTTTTCTAGACCTACTTGAAGTAGTACTTTAAGCTGTAATCTGGGAAAAGGGGCAGACTGATGTCCGAGTTGAAGCCGGCTTTGGAAATTAACTTTATGAGCAACAACGAGCATGTAGCACCAATGTGCAGATTGCTCATTGATGCCCTTAGGAACGGCACAGAGAAGCTGAAATCCTGACAAAGGGGTATTGTAAGCAGTGATAGAGTGCAGGTGAGCTGGTAATGAATCGACGTATTGCAAACCCTGAGATGGGGAACAATAAAAAACTAAAAAGATTGTTTATTCAAACTTCGTTGTCTTCGTCAGATTTTTTTCTTTTTCACCATTTTAGGGTATACAAGATGTCGAAGGAGTAATTTTTAATGCAAGTGAAGCCATCTTCAGGGAGATCTCAAGCATTCTCGGACTTAGTTACGGCACTTTGTAGAAACAATGTGCAGATTGAGTGGATTTTCTGGAGATTTGGCATAGCTAGAATATCAATCTAATTTGATATGAAATTACCGAGGAATTTGATTTAAAACGTTGGAGAAAAACACAGGTTTGCAAAAATTGGTAGCTAAATGGGTGCTCACTGTGTATGTAGAGGGGCAGTTTTAAATGCGGTGGAATTATTTTTACCGATGCTTGAAGAATAAGTTTCCAGTTAAAATTAGAAGTGCAATGTGTTAGAGACTATGCTGGCTCCTTCCTGGGTTATGTTAGGATGTGTATATCCTTGGAATAGGCTGAAGTGCAACCTATAAAGTAAAGGTGATAGCCCTCCTATAATTGTACATATTTCATTTCAAATATCAAGCAAAAACCTCTAAAAAAGCCGTTTTCTGGTCACTGGGCTACTGCTGCTATTTTGTTTTTTCTCATAGATATTATTTATTGATCGTTGCTCCAGATAAATAGCTGCTCATTCTCATTGATGCATATTCAAGCGGGCATCACAATCCGTTCGATTGTTCTCTTTCCACATTCAGCTTGTGAATTTCTAGTGAAATTTGACATTAAAGCTTTCATATATTTCCAGTATATGCTCATTAGCGTATGTATCAAAACGAAAAAAAAAAAGCTTTTGCAAGGGGGTATGCATATCTCTACCGGCTCAGTATCCGCCCAAATGTAGCGCCAGCGATTGGGACCAGATGCGAGTCTCAGAAACTCACCGTTATTTGATTCAAACAAGAGAAGTTCAGAAAGTTCGAATGAGAAAATTTGCCGCTATTTTCTAACTAAAAATTTAATAAAACCGACCGCAACTTTTTTTTTACACAGTACAGCGGCATTGTGCTATAGTCGGTTACAACTCAAGAAGGTGAGGGAAGCTCCTCCCACAAGCGTGATGCGCCCGTTTCAAATCCCTCCGCAGGTCGAAGAAGAGTTCACTTGAAACGCTCCTTGTTCCGCTTCAATGGATTTCCAACTTGTCTCCGATCTCACTTTTTAAGAAAGCGACCTTTGTATTCATCGGAGGGGGAACCGAGCCCCTGAAAGCAGCCTTTGGATCCATCGGAGGGGGAACCTAATCTCCGAAAGTCGTATTTGTTTCCATCGGAGGGGAAAACTCTGATCTTTCTCTCGTGGCTTCCACAATGCTAAGTCAAAGTCGAAAGATAAAGCAAATATGTACAAAAAGGCAAGACCCTCCTCGCGTGTTGGCCGCGACGTCACGGAAACGATGGTACGCTATTGGATGCGGCGGAGGTGATGTCCCTTTGAGGGGCATTTGCCGCTAGCTTCATAACCTGTAACTTACTATAGAACGTATACGAGTGGGGACCCAAAAGAAACCGAACTAATTCTTTTTTAAGCAGAGCTTTTGCAGTACCGCGTTTTGCCACCAGGAGTTGATAGAGCGAACATTGCTGAGTCATTAGGCCTAATTCCGTCCTCGAAGAAGGTTAGGACTAGTTGCGGCTGGGTTTATAGTGACAAGTGTTTCGTGTGGGCGTCGTTTTTGCAATGTCTGATTTCTGTGAACAGCGTGCGGCGGTTAAATTCTGTTTTTTGCTCGGAAAAAGTGGAACAGAAACTACTGAACTGTTAAAAACGGCGTACACCCGACCTTGCCCCGTGCGAGTTTTTTTTGTTTCCTAGAATGAAAAGAGAAATGAAAGGAAAGCGTTTTGCTGACGTTGCTGAGGTGAAGAAAAAACGACGGAGGCGCTGTCAAGCATCACAAAAGATGAATTTAAACAATGTTTCGACACATGGATTAAAAGATTAGACAAGTGTATTAGTGCAAGTGGACAGTACTTGGAAGGAGATTGAACGTTTGTACTTGAAATGGGAATAAATAAGTGCAAAAAAATTTAGTTCGGTTTCTTTTGGGTCCCCCCTCGTACGTATATTTCCTCTTTGCCCTTTTATCGCTTTAGGTACAAGATTGAGCTCCGCGCTCTGAACATGCTCGGAGAGCACCCGCTGTTAGCTGAGAGCAGCAGCACTAGCTTAGCTTTGAACGGAGAAGCCAAGCGCAGCTGTGACTTGCACTTCGCCGCTTAGTGCATGTTACGGTGCTAAACGGAGTCTGAATGAGTGCCGTTCCAGTTAGCGCAAAGCAATCAAAGTTTGTGCGCACAGCGTAGAGCTGTGACGAAGTATAAACCACATTTTTGTTGACAGAACAATCTACCGCAATACCGCCAGTTCAATTTTTTTTCTGTGGTCAATTGGTGATGTTTATACACAAGATTACAAACGAGGTGTTCTTGACATGCCTGCACACCATGTCTGTACATGTCAGAACCAGTTCATTTTCTAGAACAATTTCTCCATTTTATCCCTACTCCTGTGCATTCTCAAATCACACGAGCTTGTTTAGTTCATACACAAGGTATCAATATCATCAGCTACATTACACCGATCTAATGTAATAATACATTACATTAGGTGTTCCTTCTTCTAAATGTATCTTGTAACTGTAGTTGTTACTTTTCCTGAAGTTGCGATAAAAGTAATGACGGTACTTTGCGAACACAAGTTTTCCAGGAGTCACGACCTGGTTGTAGCTACGTCTAAATGCGACGTGAAAGACCGTTATCTTTACGCACTCAGTTGTACAAAATACCTGTATCTTGATAGCTTGAAGCACTATCATTATTGCCATTCTTTGTCGTTTCTGGCCAATCACTTTATGGTCATAACTGCCGTGAAACGACACATGCACTGACCAATGACAGTAAATAGGAGGACTAGTAACAACATAATGTGCTATACTGGCACTTCATACAATAAACTTTTTTTTTCGGGGGGGGGGGGTCTACTTAACCTTAATTTTTGTGTAATAGAAAAATAAGTAAGAAGTAATGCAGTTACTTCTTTTTTTAACTGCAACCAGTTATTTTTTCGTTATTGTACTAACAGTGACTTTGCTACTTTTTTCATAAAAGTAATTAACATAAGGAATTACTTTTTGAAAGCAACTTGCCCTAGACTGCCCATCACGAGTCAAACAGTCTGTCTCTCATCATATCAAACAGTGATATTAGTGCCATGAATAAAGCAAGTTAATAAACCTTATAACATCAGGGCCTGTGTAACGCACCTTGATATATTGGTGGTAGTGATAATACGACTGCACTGGCAATCCGGAGCAACAGCAAGACATAGACTAAAAATTTGAATGTTTAATAAATAATATCACAGGGTCTCCTTTCTTTACACAATGATACTGTGCACTATTATACATGCTGTATGCATACTTCATATGGCAACATATGTAGACAGCTTAAGAATTTGGGCAAAGACCACATAAATTCAGTATAATGGAGTAGGAGTTACTTACAAAAGGCAAATATTTTTTCCCACAAGCACACAATGGACTGTTACATGGGGCCAAAAAAGACAATACAACCAACCAGGCAAGCCAACACTTCTAACTGTGATCTACTCAATTTGAGAAGTTAGCATGATAAGCTGCAACTGGAACTAAATTAGGGTGGCAAGAATTGGAACACCAGAAGTCCTGCAAATACAATGGCTTCTGAACCAAATAAATTGATAGAACTCAGAATACTAAAATACTGTAAAAAAATTAACTCCCAGTTATATCAGAAGCAAAATGATCACAGCCTTTTTGTACAACTTACTAAACAAAAACATTCCATCTCTAAAGAAACAATTCTACAATAAACCAATCCCACCAAGTCCAAAGGAAACGATTCTTTCGGCCAATCAGTAGAACATTGTCGGCAATCCTCCGAGGCTCCTGCATTGCTGAAGTGAATTGGCTGCCAAGGCACTTTTCTCATCTTTGGGCAGCTGTCAGCTTACCGGTCTAATGCTACAAGTGATCTACATCATCATTTCAAAAACTCATGTTAGGAGCACAAGGTGGCCCATAATCCCGACATTAAAACAATTTGCCACAGTACATTGCTTCAGCCCCTCGGAAAACATTAAGTCAACTGGCAGAGCAAATACATTTACATGCACCTGAAAACAAAAATCAGCTTTCACAAATGTATCTTTCTCTCTTTAGCTCTAAAACAGACAAAATAAGTAAACTCAATAAAACATCCCTACTAGATAAGGCAAGGCTTTAGAAAAAATTTTCACAAACAAGAGAAATCGCATTTCATTATTAAGTGCTTATCATTTGTAGCAATAAAAACAGTGCACCGTATCTCTACCTATGAACTTCATCCCCAAAACAATGCAACAGTATATTTGACCATAAGGCAGTGTAAAACATGAAAAACAATACGCACATCTCACCCGTGCACAAACAGTGCTGCAAGAATAATGATGTAATAAACTATCACTAGCAAAGTTGTGCCTTAAATGGTACATCAGAAAATGATGTCCAAGGAACAGTGTGCAGATCATTTCAACAGTGAAGAATGTCTATACTTGCAATAGTAGAATACTTGATGGCACAAGAGACTGACTTAACTGTCCCCTTAAAGGTTAAAATGAAGACATGCCTGCTGGCATTTGACATTTCCATTGCCACAAATATGTTTCATTCAAACAACTTCAAAGCTCCCAAAACAAATATAAACCATTTCCAAAACATAGTGGAGCAACGGCATTACTACAAAGCATACAGCCACCAAATGATCACCCAGAACTTTCTTGGCATCTGCATAAATGGACAAGAGCCTGTTGACAAATTACAAGTTGAGATTCCTATTGTGTCATTTTTGAGCAGCTCCACAATGAACAAAGCCTCAGGAAAGCATTTGTTTGTGGAACAAAATGAACAGTCCAGAAAACCAAAAACACATATGCTGTGTTTTGCAAATTCAACATTTTTAATTAGTTAGCCAATTAAAAATTAGGCTGTTACACGGCATTCTTCGTTTATTTACTATCGTTCCAAGTGTGTAATGCAAAATCTCCCCATCTCAACAGCACAAAATCTGCACGGGATAGTCAGACCATCACATTTCTATTATCAGGCATACTGACTGGAACCCATGTTCTTCAAATAAGATAGCAAAAAAGAATGCCTAATAAATCAAACGACACCCATATATTAAGAACATAATGTTTAGTGTGGTAATATTAAGAGCCGGTTTGAAAGTAAAAGCGATTTCATATGTTCATTAAAATAATTTAAAAGGCAATTTAATATTGCACATTATTTCAAAATGGCAAAAAAAAACTTGCAAAATTGGTTTCTAAATTTATCAAATGCTGAAACTTGAAAAAAAAAATTGCATCTGCATTAAAATATAGTACTATTATATGCAAGAATTTTGGACAAAACCATATGACTAAGTTAAAAAAATACTGGAACGTATGCTCACGAACCACACTTAGTTCACACAACGAAGATAATGCATCTGACCCAATTGCCTCGGACTCAAACAATGACAAAAAAATAACAAAATATTTTTTTAAAGAAACCTATTTAATAAAAGAAAAAAACTGCCATAATGCAAAGTATGCACTGTTTGGTTGGCTGCTTTCCCTACAAGAGTGGTGCACAAAAGCTTCCTTAATTTATTTGTTCCAAATTATTCCCCAACAGAGCTCCTGTACTTCGGTACCCTTCGCTTCATCCAGGTATTTCTGGAAACAAGTGGGAAACAAGATATGGGGAAACTGGAACAAAATAGGAAATCACATTAGCGTCTTGTCCGGAATGACGTCCAAATCATCCCTGCATCTTGGAACGAACAGGGTACAGCAGACGTGCTCCCAGACATCTTGTGGATAAGACTCCACTTCTTCCCAGCCCAGAACTCCGTCGAGGTCAAACCTCTCCACAATCCCACTGGCACGATCGAAAGTGGTGTCACTGTGGAAACCCCCGACCGTGTAGAGCCACGAGCCCAGCACGGCGACACCCGCGTGGTACCGTGGCGTTGGCACAGCCGTCACCGAACTCCAAGAGTTGTTCCGAATGTCGTACGCTTCCACCGATTCTGCGAGCACCCTCGCCCCGGTCGCAATGTCTTCGTGCCAACCGCCGCAGACAAGGAGGCGGTCTCCGTAGACGACCATACAGTGGTCTGTGCGTGGAATCGACATTGGAGGCATCACCTCCCAGACATCGCTACGTGTGTCGTAACGAAGGAGCGAGCTCAGCACCAGGTCGGAACTCAGGCCCCCAGAGATGAACAGGTAGGGGCCCCAGGATGCTCCGGCATGTTGAGTCCGCGCTCCGGGAAGCGGCGTGATGGGCACCCAAGTGTCGGAGTGAGGCTCGTAGCGCTCGCAGCGAATCTCCCCGTCCTCCGTGGCGTCTGCATCGCTCACCACTTCACCCGCACCGCCGATGGCGTAGAGGTGCCCCCGGGCAACGCACAGAGCAAAGCGACATCGCTCCCAGTGCATCGGTGCCATGGTGGACCACTCGTTGGTGAGGGCATTGTAGCGGAAGCCAAAGGGGTGCACATTCTCCTGGTGCAAGCTCTGGTTGAAGCAGCCTCCGACAACGTAGAGTTCGTTGCCCAGCACAGCAGTGCCAAAGTTGCACTGCTCCACGTGCGGAATGGAGGTCAGGTATTTCCAGCGGCCCGCACTCGGCAGGTAGTAGGTGATCTCATTGGTGACACCAGACAGCCCAAAGCCCCCACCTTGAGAAGAACCAGCTCCATGCCCCGCGTGTTCACCAGGCTCGGCGGGGGCAGGCCGCCGATGCCCGACAAGTGTGGTGGGATACGCCTCGAGAACAGGCACTGGAGGACGGGGGAGTCCCAGAGTTGGGCCAGCCTCGAAGCCGGAATCTCCGAGAAGCAGATGTAGGACAGCAGCTTGCGCGCCTGCGAGAGCCGCTCCCGCACGTCCCAGGCGACCCAGTTCAGCACAAAGGACAGCACGTCTCCTTCGGGGCAGTTCACCGGGAAGTCGCAGGCCAGCAAGTGTTCCAACTGGTGCGGCGAGAGCCTCTGGAACTCAGCCGTCTCTGCGAACTGGTGCAGGTTGGTGCAAATGAAGCGGTAGACGCGTTTACGCAAGCGCCGCAGCGAGTAGGTCTCTGCCAGTGTGGCCACGTCAATGCAGTTCTCCAGATCGAGTTGGTCTTGAAGGTAGGAGGAGCACGCCTCCACCACGGGCGTAAGGCCGACGTGGTTCGCCGTTGCCAGGACATCCTGGATGTTGGCCAGGCTCAAGACGAGGCGTGATGTGTACGCATACTCGAGCAGACAGCGAAGCCCTTGAGCGCTGACGCCATTCAGGCAGATCTCGGGCTGTCTGCTCTCTCGCATGGCATCCGTGAACATGGCACGAAAGTAGTCGCTGCAAGCAGCGAGCACTGCCCGGTGGGCCTTGAACTCCCGCCCACCGGCAATGAGGGTCACGTCCAGCAGCTGACCCCGAGCACGGAGGGAGTTGAGTCCATTCAGCAAGATGTTGGCATGGGGCTGCGATTCAAAGTGCACCATGCGGAAGGCCGGACCAGTGTCCGTCTGTTTCGAGATCTCTTTCATGGCAGCGTCGTCCGCCACGTCCCCCAGGGTGCGGAAGTTCAAGGCATGCTCTGCCAGTCAGTCTTATCCCTGGCAGTGGATCCCGTCTGTGCTACCTGGAAAGAGTGCATAGGACTCTCAAATTGCAATCAATCACTTGATGATGGAAGCCTAGCTCTAATGCAGAAATAGTGTCCGACGAAGAAAGCCAACAAGGCTGCATATTTTTTATTTCCCAGTAGCCAACGACGCGTGTTGTGCTCTAAAGTAAACAGGCGAATTCAGTCTCAATCCACCAAGGGACACACTCTCTTAAAGGGGTCCTGCAACAGCGTTTGTCTGATTTTTAATTTGCACCGAACCTAAGCGCACTGAACGTAGTAACTTAATGAAACTTTTCTTTTCGCAAAATTCGCTTTTTTTAAAAGTTATAGGAAAATTAGAATTACAAAAACAAGCAAAAAATAACCGCTTTCATGACGTCGTAGGTCCTGGCTTGAGTGGCCGTGAACTAGAGGAGGTATAGTGAGCTCATCGAGCGCTCACGGCTGCCGCACTTCGTGTCGACGGCTCGAGAGGGCGCCACTAAACCGTGTGTTGGATAGGCTGTATGAAGCGGGCGGCCAGGGCGACTCGCATTGCATTTGCTGCTCGATTAAAGACTATTTCGGCATAACACTTCATTGGCCACAAACGACAGCAAACACGGGGTAAAGACCAGTACAGGACGGGAGCCATTTCGCGCTGCCATACCGCCAAATGGCCTTTGTACGCTCCGGGACCTTTCTACGCTCGCCGCTCATCAGCGCCTCATCCCACTAGCCCTTTCTAATATGCGCCGCTTTTTCCGCTGCTTGGTGGCGGGTATGTCGACGGGTCATTTCTTGTTTCCGTACTTTATAAACTGCATTTGTTTCTTTTCTGATCTAAAATACTGAACAAAAACTACTTTCATACATATCTGAAACGGTTCGCGACACTTATATTTTGTATCTCGACTAAAAAAAAAGCTTTTAGCGGCTTTGACCAGTAGTAAGCCCAGGACCTAAGACGTCACATTTTGCGCGCTTTCGGTACCGCGGGTCGCTCTCGTCGGTGGAGGAGGTTTCCGCGTCGTCCAGTTAAAATATGACGCACTGATATTTAGTGACTCTCTCCGTGCCCGCTGGCTTGCCCGAACCCCAAGGGACGTGGAAACCGCAAAAAGGTAGACACTTAAGTATGATTGCAGGGCCCCTTTAAGGAACACTGCCGCCCCCCCAAATGTTTTTTTAATTTTTTCCCAGGCGCTTTATTATGGTGTCGGAGGACTACCCAATTAATATTTTGCGACAGAGTAGCATATTTCTTTAATAAAGCCAAAAGACGCAACTGCTCGGAAACCGAAACCCGCGCACGGAGGTCGGAGGAGTGGAGAGCAGAGTGGCGGAAGTCACGTGGCTACACCCGACCTGCGCTTTTTTTTTCCTCCCTGCGTAGCAGACGACATGCGGCGTAGCAGGAACTGTTTGCCGCGCGATTCTTTTGCAGTTATGTTTGTTCCGCTCGCTGTTCTGTACTTCAAGATGGGTTGTTTTGTACATTGAGGAGTTGGAGACGAGTAGTGAGTGCCCGTGGTTAATTTCCATGATCGGCTCCGAAAAGAACACACCCAAGATGTTGTGTGAAGAGCTGGCTCACATGTCCTGCGTCCGAAAAAAAGTGGCATTGTGCGACGGTTTCCGAAAGATCAATGGGATCTTATGGGCACCTCGGAAAGCGAACGCTACCCGATTTATATGCTCCTTGCATTTTGTGGAAAGTGATTACATTGAGTTCGCAGGTGTCAAAAAGAAAATCCCCTCCCATTTAATTCAGCGACGCTTCGCCCACAACATTTGTTTGTTATTTTTTGTTTGCTTCTTTAGTGATAATTGTGAAAAAAACAAAAGAAATGTAAACATCAGAAAATGTTTAAAAAGATTTAAAAAAATAAAACGCCATCACTGGGGATTGAACCCGGTCCTGCCGCGTGTGAAGCGGACATCGTTCCCACTGAGCTACTGGGGTATCTCGTTACTGGAGGACCTCTTTCCTTAGTAATACTTCAGCCGGTAAACTGTAAGTTGGAAAGTTTGCTGCCGATTTTCCTCCAGCAAAAGCACTCCTGGGTCGAAGTCGGGAAGCACCACGCATTGGCGACATTCGCACCTAGTAAAGAAATCGTATGCGTGCATATTCAACTTGAAGTAGACACGTCATGCTTGAAGTTTGCGCGAGCGATGTCTTCAGCCACGAGAAGGAGCGACGGCTTGGCGACGTCTTCGTGCAAATCGGCTTGGTGGTCGGGCGTGTCATACGGGATGAATACTAATTCTTTTGATCAGTCCCAAATTTCTCTTTTAAAGGCAGACAGAACTAGCCGGTACCGCGAACGACAGTTCTGAAGTAGAGGTCCCACGCCCGTCGTCCGCTGCCATCGCCGTCCCCGCGAGTCCCTCGATACGCGAAACGACGCACGCACAGAATGCTTCTGGTTCTCTGTGGAACTTTTTTTTCAATCACCGTATTTGCAGCTTTTTAGAAGCCACAAAAAAATGGGTTTAATATTTTTTTTTCTACTTTTAATATTGAGTGTGTGCCTTCAGTGACCGACTTTTATTAAATTTGGTGGTCGCATCGATACCTTAGAAAGCGGCCCGTGACCACAAAAAAAAAGAGTGAGCGAGGCTCGAATCGGCCAGTTCTTGATCGGCGGTTTTCGGGCGGAAAGAAACCGAATTTCGAGTCGCAAAATGTGTCCTGGGTAGTTGGGCTCTCATATGTTATGTACAACTAAAAATTTCGACGAGCATAAACACCCTGTCAGTGTCCCTTTAAAAGTGAATCTGGTTAAATTTCAATGCACAGCCTAGCCACAGCGGAAAATGAGACCCCTCGATTCTTGAAGGCAGACAAATATAAGTAATGTTTAGGCACCTCTGCTAATCTGCCATCTGTCAGACAGTGCATTCAATAAAAGGACAATATTGTAAAAAGCTATCACGCAACCCGGGTTACCTAAAGCAAACAAGCAAACATACACAATCGAATTTCTGCTAGAAACAACATATAAAAATGGACAAGGTTTTCGAAGGTGTCCTTGATGTAACCACTTTGCTTGTTTTTCGCGCGGTTCGTCTCACTCGTCATGCAAAAGCAAAACAGCCCCATACAGATACATTAACCGCATGAATAAAAGTGAGATCTCACTTACATTATGCGCTCGATATGCCTAACTCCAGCATGCATTCGCCGAGATCTCAACGTGCAATAGATCTGCACACTTACTTTTGGTACAAATTACAAATATATAAGTCTCAGTAAAGTGCACCCATTTCTTGCGAGGCAAGCGCAACCATGCAAACCACATCTCACAAGGCCAGAATTCACAAAATTTGGTCACCTCGGTGGTTCTACTGTGGAAGTCGACATGCTCAAAGGAGTACTCTGGCGATTTTTTGAGCTACCTCAACTAACTCTATTTTCTGACTCCCTGGCCTTTAGCCTTTCCGGTTATGATATTTAGTATCGCGAAATTCATAATAGTTATTGTGAAATCAGCAAATGAAAATGATGCAAAAACCAACATTCAAATATACCCGCACTTTTCATTGACTCGACGTCAGTGGCAAGCAGGCTTGCCAGTAGAGCAAGCAGTCTAAAAAATAGAATATGCCAATCATTTGTTCTGTGCTGGGTGCTGGAGGGCCAGCGAGAGACTTTCAGTTTGAAAAACACAGTGAGGACCGAAATTGCCAATTCAACAACTTTGCAAAAAAACATTTTGACCTAATATTTGGGATACCATTTTAGTGATGTTTGTTGGCGAGTTGAGCAAAATTTCAAGCAAATCGGGGACCATAAATAAATTGCCGGAGTACCCCTTTAAAGGGGCCCTGCAACAACTTCTTGACTGGTTTTTAATTTGCACCGAACCTGAACAACCCTATGAAACTTTTCTTTTCTCAAAGTTTGCTTTATTTTAAAAGTTATAGGCAAATTACAATTACAAAAACAAGCAAAAAATAACCTCCTTCATGACGTCGTAGGTCCTGGCTTGAGTGGCCGTGAACTAGAGGGGTAGTGAGCTCATCGAGCGCTCACGGCTGCCGCACTCCCGTGTTGACGGCTCGAGAGGGCGCCACTGAAGCATGAGTTGGATAGGCTTTATGAAGCGGGCAGCCAGGGCGGCTCGCATTGCATTTGCTGCGCGATTAAAGACTAATTCGGCATAACACTTCATTGGCCACAAACGACAGCAAACACGGGGTAAAGATCAGCTCAGAACGGGAGCCACTTCGCGCTGCCATACCGCCAAAGGGCCAAATCGCCAGCCAAGCCTGCGCCGAAAGCCTTCGGAATGCTTGGATGCTCGAGCCGGTATACGATCGCAGCGCCGCCGCGTACATCCGGGACCTTTCTACACTCGCCGTTCGTCGGGGCCTCATCCCACTAGCCCTTTCTAGTATGCGCCGTTTTTCCGCCGCTTGGTGGCGGGTATGTCGACGGGTCATTTCTTGTTTCCGTACTTTATAAACTGCATTTGTTTCTTTTCTGATCTAAAATACAGAACAAAAACTACTTTCATACGTAATTGAAACGGTTTGCGACACTTATATTTTGTATCTCGACTAAAAAAAAAGTTTTTAGCGGCTCTGACCAGTAGTAAGCCCAGGACCAAAGACGTCACATTTCGCGCGCTTTCAGCAGGGTCGCCCTCGTAGGTGGAGGAGGTTTCCGCGTTGTCCGGTTAAAATATGACGCACTGATATTTAGTTACTCTCTCCGTGCCCGCTGGCTTGCCCGAACCCCAAGAGACGTGGAAACCGCAAAAAGGTAGACGCTTAAATATGATTGCAGGGCCCCTTTAAAGGAGCTGTGCAACGATTTGAACGTTGAAAGAATTGGCATCTTTTACTTTTGACATTGTTTATCTTGTCTCAAAAAACAGAAAACACACCTCCTTCCTTCGAAATGTTGCGATTCTGCTGCGTAATCGCGAGGCAAAAATTTGAATATTCCCCGACCTGCAGTCGCGAGCGGCGGCCATGAGAACCACGCGGCATGACCTCAATGGGGGTCTTGTAGAAAGATAGCAAGTTGTGCGAATACCTGCTCGATAAAAGAGAACTTTCCTATAAATCTTGCTGTTCCAACATAAATATAAATTCGTCAAAAACCTGTTATCATCGACAAAACTTTTATTATACGGAGTTTTAGTGGCGCCATCTATCCTAGGTCCACAAAAACGTCAGCTGTATTTGCTACCGTGAACAGCAACCAGAAGCCGGAGGGGGACGGGGGTACAGCTAGACGAAGATGGCCGGACCCAAACGTTGGCACTTTCCTCCTTTCACCATATTGTTCGCGCTGCGCCAGCACGTGGTGGCGAGTGGATGAGTTCTCGCTGCTCACCGACGGCTTTAGAGGGAGAGCTTCACCGGAACCCCGCTCGTGCCCCATGCCCCTTCCACGTCAGAGCGCACGTGACTCGGAAGATGGTGAAGGAGTTGAGATGTGCCGAAAACCTCACTCTATGTCCATTTTTAAAATAAAAACTAAAACAGGCAAAAGCGTTTTTTTTTTTTGTTCTTTACTTCAGTAAGGTCGAGACACCAACTCCCAAATTATTTAAGCAAAGCACTGAAATTGTTGCACAGCTCCTTCGAGGCCCTTGCAGAAATAATTAGTAGTTTAACTTCAGAATACAGTGACTAGAGTGCAATTGGTATGCTTCAGCTGCATCCATTCATTGTCCAGGCTGGATGGGAATCTGCCACCAAGTGCAATAGATTCTTTTCAGAAGTCCATCTGGCAACATTGATGGTTGTCATTTCTTGGTGAAAGCTTGCATTTAAATACCTACACACTGGTGATGGGGCTGAGCAGAATACTTCGGTAGAAAAGGAGGTGAAAGGGGCAGAGAGGAAATTGTGGGAGGGAAGAATGCAGGAGAAATCAGCTCTAACAGTGTACAGGTCACAAAAGCAGGACATAAAAAAAGGAAAATGTGTTTGACAATTCACTGGGAAGTTCCTTGAAGTTCGAGGCAAGAACGGGAGTCTTGAGGACAAGGACTTGTAGGGCTAAATTTGAGGAGACAGGCACATTATGTGCCACCCGCCATAATGATAGCGAGACACTAGAGCACTTGGTTTTGAAGTGCACAGGGCTTCACCCTGCCCTCCCTGAAGGGCTAATGGATTTGGCCGGGGCCCTGGGTTTTACTGGCGACGATGGACGGACGGAAGAGAAAAGGATTACAGTCACAAAGAGGCGATTAGAGAATTGGTTGAAATTATCTAGGGAAAATTGAATGATGGAAACTAACTAGCACAGCTGGGGATAGGTGGGACAGAGGAAAATTGGGACTCCCTCCCGGACGGCTCTGGCCCAAAGTCTCATCAACCGTGTCTCCCAGTGGGTCCGGTGCTGGGGTAACGCCGACAAGCTTTGACCAGAGGAAAATTGGCGACTCCCTAGCCTGAGGGGAAGAGGCAGGGGGTGATGCTTTTTGTCTTTTGCCCGATCCCCCTAAGGTCATCCTGGTGATAGTTAGGGGAAGAAAATTAGTCTTAGAAGGTCAAGAGGAATCATGTTTTTGTCTTTTTAGACTTAGGCTAGGTGGCGCAACCTACCGCCCGTTACAAAGGGTATAGCCATTAACATCCATCCATCCATTCATTCATTGGGCACGAAGCGCGCAACTGAATCAAAGTTTTCGCCAAACGCCAACGCACCACTCGTTTTTAATACGGGCCAAGCCGAGTTCACGCCTAATGCTGACACAGCACTCATGTCTAATACATACTTAGAGTATGTGATCAAGCAATGGCGGACAGACGATGGCACGGACTTTTGAAGAGGGTATGTTGGTAGTTTCCCACTACTGTGATCATAAGAGGGAAAATTGCACATAGTACATTAAGCGAGCACAGGAGAGGTGGATTCTGTATCCATCCTAACGAGCAAAAGCCATTGGAACAGGGAACGATTGCATTCTACTTGGAATTTCATGTTTTCGAGATCTTTTTTTTTTTTTTTTAATGGGGGGTGAGGGTTTAGGGTTTATGTTTTTCTACAGGTTCTGTGTTTTCCAGTGTGAGCAAGAAATTGCCGTTCATCAGGGCTTCTGTCAAAGAAAATAGGACACGAGGGTGGGACTTTCCAACCTCCAGGGAATATGCGCATGACCTGAATACCTAGAAAACATCCCCTATTGATAAAGGAAGGAAGCTGCGAGATGGGTGTAGTTCCCCGAAGAAAGCAGCAGCCTGGAGGGGCAGTTCAGTGTGGGCTATGTTCTGGGTCAACAAAAAATAAAGGCGTGGATAAAGATTTTCCTTGGTGAAGTTTGGGTATTTCTTATTCAATGACAGCTCCAATTCAGGGTTTCTCGACTTTCCCCATTTCCTAGAAACACAGGCTAGGGGTTATTTTCTGGGGTTTATAGGTGTATGCCAAAATATGTAGCCCTAGATACACTTTCGTACAAGTAGCATATTTTCCAATTCTTGCGCTTAAAAAACAGCTACAAAAGATTTTTTTTGTTTAAAAAGAGGGGGGGGGGGGTTGTAATTCGGCACCGTTCGAAGGCAGCCCCACTTGCACATATTACCAGAAAGCACTGGATATGGTTCGCGCAAAGTGTCGAGTAGCTCTGTCTAAACGAGCTGATTACGAATGGACTCAATACCTATGTTGTGTTAGCCTGCACAGACCTCGAAATCGTCTGAATACCGTTATTTTAAAGTGTGCACCGCCGTTTCAATTACAAGATTACACATTTACTGAATGAACACGTGAACCCGACAATGCACAGGTAAGTACATCCTCGCCGGCATCGAAGCACTTTGGACGAAACTCACATTTTCGCGAAGTAGGACACCTTTACACGAAGAGTAACCCCATATCAATGTCCGAGTTGACCACTTTCTGACTCAAGGCGAGTGCGCGTAGGTGAAATCCAAGGCAATCACTGAAAGCTAGCGGCTGCCCAAGTAAGGACAGCAAGAGAATGCCCTTAATGTCAGTGAGGTTTAGTGACACAATCATTGTTATCACGCGCACACACACACAACTTCGTCAAAAGTTCTAAGGCGTTGCAATATTGCTGGGTGACGAGAAATTACGAGCCACTGTACCAGCAATCAACGGTGTCGCCAAACTAACCAACCACCAGTATGCCGCATCAGCGGTGCAAACGACTCTACGTTAACTTACCTGAAGCACGCAACCCAGAGATGAAGCAGCGTGTAAGGAGACATAGCAGGGTTCGGGGAGGCTGCTCCGAATCTCTATCAGCTGTGTTATTGTTTGCCAGAGAGATTAGGACTAACGTGGTGAACGAACCGTTAGCAACAATTCTTCGCTGCCACCGGCAAAGAAAAGCTTACAATATAATCGGGAATCGAACCACATTAGTTAGTAGCCAGTCTGTACCAATCTATGAAAAGGACGAAGCTCGGAATTCCGGCAAAACGCACTTGAAATACACACACTGTCGGACACGAACAGGAGCTAATGACCTCAAAAACGAAAGAGGGACAGAGACAGACAAATGATTGGCTCTGGATTGCATTGGATAGTGGAGTAAAGACATTCCATCGTCAACACTCCGGAAAACATTTTAGAGCTGAAAATACTAACGAACGTGGAACTTACAGGGCATAGTGGACGGAGGATAAAATAATTTGTATCGCAGCAAAGGGTTTCTCGAAAGCCGCGCAGCCGCGTGAAAGCGAACCAAGTGCCAGAAGGGCGCCACCGACCTGCGAAACCGCTGCGCCGCTGCCAGCATCGCCGCGCACTATCGCCCTATCGCCGCGCCGCTTCACCCGCCCCGCGGCGCCGGACAAGAACGCGAGCAGGACCAGGCCTTCAGCGCAGGCGGCTTATCAGAAATACTTTTAATAATTTTTGACGCTATCGCGCTGGTTTGGAACGGCTGCGCGGCTATAAGGAGGAACCCTTTTCGGAGGAAACTGTGAGTCTTCATCCTTTCTACCGAGCGTTTTCTTTCGGCCGTACTGGCCCTGCAACGCGTGCAGCACGGCCCGTAAAAGGCAATTCAAAGCCCGTACGTGAATCGCTGTTTGATCGGCGTAAACAAGCCGCACATACTGCACCGTCTCCCCGCCGTCTATTTTATTTCGGAAGTTCATTCGATGTAAAGAGCTTTCTTTTAAAACGCCGGAACGAACGCCGAGCGAGTATTGGCTTACTGGAGATCCCGGAATGAGAACGAAACCGGGCAGTCGTGCGGTGCGGGGAGTGCATGCCGCGCTGCTGGACACGCCTACAAGCGGAAAAGGCCGCGAGAGCGGCCCAGACGACGGGGCAATCTTCACCCGTTTTCTACCCAATTATTATTATTATTTCTTTGTCGAAATGTTGTTCTCCGCCCCCCCCCCCTCATTTGTTTTTCTTCTTACGTTTAGTATATAAATTCGAAGCTTGCGCAAATTAAGACAGATCGTGGTCGCATGCTTGCGCATCATTCCTGTGTAACAAATTCCTTTATATGTGTTCTTGTTTCGCGACTAATGCTTCCACGCAGCGATTGATAATGAGCGGCTTTTCAGTCAATGGCCGCGGCTATGCGGGGAGTCGAAAGTGACGCGAAGCGTAATCCACGTAATACCGCGTTCGTCGGAAACGATGAGTTTGCGCGCGGCGCACGAAACAAAAATGAAGGATGACACTCTCCAGCCGAAGTGCCGTTAGTAGCGTAGGTCGTGCGCGATTGCTACGGCAACGAAAGCCCATGCTAAGTGCGCTTGCGCGAGTATGAGAGAATTGTTCAATGCCGCCCTACCCTTCCCACCCCCACGACCCACAGTCCCACCGTGCCCACACGCTCCCCCAAAGAAAAAGCAAAAAGATGGTAAAGCCACGAAGGAGCGTCCATGAAAAGACCTTCACTATCCCGATTCTTTTTTTTTTTTTTTTGTGTTTTGTTTTTGTTTGGGTGCCTTGGTTTCTGACGGAGCATAGAAAAGTCTCGGCGTTTGTCTTCGTCCTCAGTCGGTGCAATAAAAGGTTCTACTCTGATCAGCGGGTGCAATAAAAGGTTCTACTCTGATCAGGTGTGCGTCACGTTCGCGTACGTCAGCCGTGTCACGAGCTTGTGACGAGACGCTCTTTGTGCGATATGTTTGTTCTTTTTGTCGTCCATTGAATCTAGTTATCT
Source organism: Ixodes ricinus (assembly GCA_037355805.1). Taxonomy (NCBI): domain Eukaryota; kingdom Metazoa; phylum Arthropoda; class Arachnida; order Ixodida; family Ixodidae; genus Ixodes; species Ixodes ricinus. Next base: position 96,926 of record JAZHYW010011167.1, on the reverse strand, counting down.
TTACGCGAACGGCTAATGCCAGTATAGCTCCGCTTTCAAATCGATTTCTGCTATCTGACTGACTTGCGTCATGTGGAAAGCTAAGAAAATTGCATGTGTTTGGGGTGTGGAAGCAATGTGCCCTTTATTCATTCAGAGGCCGTCTTATTTGGAGGTTATTTAGTTTTGTATAAGTAGACCTCTAGCTCAGCAGCTGTTCGAAATTTTGTGACAAATTTTCAAGTGGGCCCTTGCTACCTTAACAAAAATTGGGGAACTTTTTTTTAACGAGACCATGAAATATTTTTGGATTAGTCAACCAACAGGTTCTTGCTTTACGATAATGCAACGTAATTGAGTTGTTCCAGTTAAAACGAACTTTTTTTTTTCTACTTTTATTTGGGTAAACAAAACTCATGAAACTTAAAATTCACTTCAACACTAAAATCTAATTGGAACATTAATAAAAAGCGGAATTGCAGGGCATGGGACGGTGTAGTGCAGGGTTAGAAAGTTAGCTTGACCCGGAAATGACATCATGTTTACTGTGATCCAGCCAGACTTGCTTTAACTTTTATTATTCTTTTGCCTAGACTATACCTACTGCAGCTGGTAGCCATGTCTTGTGTCTGCCTCATTGGGTGCCTCATTGGGCAGCTGCTAGCAGAGCAGAGTGACATTCTGACCCGAAACATTGCTGGGGTGTGCATTAGATACTGTTTTTCTGGAGTTAAAATTCCACATAAATTATGAGTTGCACTTATAAATTAGAGGTATTCAAGTTCGGTATATTTATATTAGCTCGGTTCAGAAGGCCAGCAAAACATTGGACAGAAAATGGTGTAAGGCAGGAAGGTTTTCTGCAACAACAATAAACGAGCAGACCTTTGTCTATTTTCCTGAATATTCGTTGTGTGTTAGACAATTCATTCCATCAAAGGACAGAGTGCCAGACAAGAAGTCTTGCCTGCCAGGCAGGAGCAACTCAAATACCAGGCGACAATAAAAGCCCATTGAACAATTTGGGGCTAAGCGCAAATCAGGACTGCACCTTCCCACTTCCTTGTGCAAAGGAGTTTGGCATCCTGCCAAGGTCTCTGTCAACCCTCTGGGAGCCGAGACCCTGGTTTCCAAAATAGTGGGGCTGCAGTGTTCTCCACGTTGGAAGGAAAGCTGAAAGGAAAGCCGGAAAAGTCGACACGTTTTTCTACTTTTTCCTTGAGCCACACAAGGCAGGACACTCTTGTCTCGGCGTTCACAAGCTGTTGCGACTGTTTGTGGTCCAATGGTAGCCATTAAGCTAACAAACAGCAAATCGTTGACTCTTTGTGGGTGGATTTTTGTGAACTCTGGCTACTGAAAACTAGGTGCATCATTACGATGTTGAGCCAGGCCTGCCTCACCCAAGTCGTGCACTCTAATACTAGACTTTGGTGGTCATGGTTGCTGACAGGCAGAAGCCAGGATTTTGATTCGGGAAGGCGGGGGGGCCGCCTATGACAAAATGCTGTATGAGGTGGAGGGAAGAGAGAGAGGCCCCAGCAAAATGGAAAATTTCGAAGGGGGGGGGGGGGCATGGCTCCCCCCTGGATACGTGCCCTGATTGCTGACTTGCCTGTTATGCCCGCGTGTTTTCTCTGGTGCCCAGCTGACTCTGCTTGGTGTGCTTTAGGTCGACGTTCATCATATCTGCCTGCTTAGTCGTAACTGATCAGTAAATTGCTTTGCTCTTTTCTTCTTTTTTTTCTTTCTGGTACCGCACCCCACCAGAGGACGTTCCAAGCAGTCCAGGATGCAGGGACAGGGCTTCCCAGACTCGCACACCACGACGGTGACGTCGACCACCACCAGGACCACTTCGTGGTTAACGTTTGACCCTTCATACCTTCGTACGGTGCCGGAATCCTCAAGGATAGCGCAGCTCGTACGCTCCGTTTTCTCTCTCTCTCTCTCTCTCTCTCTTTCTTTCATTTTAAGCTGGCCTCCAGCTGTGATGTTGAAAAATGTTGAACCTGAGAATGACAAGAAATGCTACCTTCACTTTTTAGACAGAAGGGTGTTGTGTATACTCTTTTGCACGATGCCATATCAGTGAGGTTCTGATCAGTGTTGCTCTACTTTGGTTCGATTAAACTTTTCACATTCATTTAATAAATAAAATAAATAAACTCAAAGAGTACACTCAGTAAATAAAATAAATTCAAATGAAGTTGTGCAAGAATCTTTTGATTCTCTTTTAATGAAGACTAATTTAAACCTAAAATTGTTTTTTTATTAAAAAATGGTGATTCCTGATAGTTTACATTCAATAGCAATGCTTCTTCGAACTGTATTTTTGACCAGTTTCTGAAATTGAGGCACAAGAAGTTTCTCTCCTTTTCAGCATGCTTGCTGATGTTGACATTTTGCTGTCACTGTACTTCAGCAGGTGTCAATGTATGGATACGACTCTCGCTCGTAGGCGCGCTGTATTTAGTCCCCCGGAGCTGTGCTTCTCAGTTGGGGGACCACAGACGTCTTGGGGTCTGTGAAGCACTCTCCTAGTCACTCAAGCCGAGGTGTAAATTTTTCTGTCATGCACAGAAGAAACACTTAGTGCCCCCCATAGGTGCCTGGCAAAACTACCTAGATACTATACTATGTAATTGTTTTATCATATGCTCTTGTTCAAGTGAAGAGCTGCACCATTAATATTTGTGTACTTCATTCTTTCTTATTTTTTTGTAACAAAAATCAGGAAGAGTGATTCAGCCATTTGTTTCTGCTTCATGTGCATTTCTTGTGGCTGAGGGGACATGCAGTGTGTTGTTTTGTTTAGAGTAAGTTGGACTGGTTTAGATCAGTTTGGTTGAAAGAAATCTGCTCAGTTTAGCTGAAAATTAATTGAAAAAGTATTGGGTAGATGATATCAGTATTTTCATTATGGATCTGTTGCTGCATGTAAAAACAATGAAGCATGTATATTTCAGCTGCTTGATGCACAATTTGAGCCTTAAAGGGATACTGAACCGAAATCTGGATTTCACAAAACACGCGGCAAAAGCGTGCAACGGGATGCTGCGAACACCAAAGCATCACTCATACAGCGATACCTCAAACGGATGACCGTATTTAAAAAAAAAAAAGGAGGCGCATTTGACAGAAATGTTTACGTCATGTTTTTTCGAGAAGGAGAGGGAACAGCCTCGCGTCTTCTCTGCCTCGCCGCTCGTCCTCTCTTGTGCAAAGCAAAGAGAGGAGGAAACAAGACATCTCTAGGTCGCGCGCCTTCGTCGGCCTGAATTCAATCTCGACCTCTTTTGCCAAAAATACGGCCGTCCATTTGAGATATCACCTTACAAGTAGTGTTGTAGGGATTGTAGCGTCCCGCCTGCATCTCCTGCATTGTTTTTTTTAAATCCCAATTTCGGTTCACCATCCTTTAAAGTGTGGCATCTTAGCGAGAAAAAACGCACCAAAAGGCGCCATAGCTTGAATAGGTCATTCCTATAACCGTAAATACTGCAACTTGGCATTCCTGTTCACCAGAGAATGACTGGAACACTGTTCGTGCCTACTTTTTTTATTCTCTTGCCAGGATATCTTAGTGGCACCAGTGAAATTTTAGCACGCGGTTGTATGGGTAAGCAAGAGTTTACTTGTCGTTAACGAGCTTCTTTGGCTCTCGTTTCAGATCATCAACTTGATAGGCTTCATCTGCTCACAACTCGCCATCTTATTTCCTGGGACCGTGAATTGGTTCGGTTTCGTATCCATGACAGCCTTCTGGGTGACCCTTGTTCTGCTCTTCTTTTACATCTTCCACATCATAGAAAGGATCAAAATTGTGCCCTGGATGCTTGCCGTAAGTTCATTTTATGCTCCTTAGGTTTGGAGACAGTCACAATGCTTTTTGGAACAAGCAAACATTGTCTTTTTCTCAGCCCTCTCACGGGGTGATTGACTAGGAAAGTTCAGTCTTCTTGGATGTGCAAAGCTCATGTTTATCTGATTTGTTATACATGAAATCACTAATAACAGTATTGGATCAGTATGACATCTGTAGTATGAAGGAAAAATCTATAGTAGTATTTTGGTGAGGCATTCATCTCCAACTTAAATTTCTGTAAACGACTTATTTTTCGCGAACTCAATATTTTGCGCGGGCTCAATATTTTGCGATTTAGGTCTGGGCTGAAGTTGTGGAATAATTCGAAGGTTTTCATTTTCGCGACGTGGTGGAATCTCAATATAGATTCCAATGTGTTTGCATTTTACCGAAATTGTTCAAGGGATCCTATTTTTCGCGAATTGTAGGCGATTCGCGAAAAATTAAGTCGTTTGCAGTATATGATGAGTAAATTAATTCAGACAGATTTTGCATTTCCAGTTTGGTTTGCTGTGTGTGCCAATAAACAGACAAATGAGCTGAGTCTCGCAATTTTCTGCATTTGTGAGCTCTGCCAATTAAAATAATAGGAAGCTCTTCTTAAACTGGTGTTGTGTTTTCTAAAGGCATCTTACAATGTAAACATGCTCCATGGTTTGTAAGCCTTCCGATTTTACACAAATTTGCCTCCAGACAAATAGCATCATTAAATAGCTCTATTTGATACCAATACAAGTAATACCAAGCTTATGGTTGTCTCGGAGAAGTAACATTGCAAAACAGTGTAACCCAAAACATGAATCAATTAACACTTTTTAATGTTTCAGCCTTCTATACTTGCACTGGAACGAAGCATTATTAAACATGCTTGTGACTGAATTTGAGAGTGATGCTTTGCAGTCTAATACAGTAGGCTCGCGTTAATTCAAACTCAAGTATTTCATACTCTCTGGTTAATTCAAAAAAATTTCAACATTTTGGTTGTCTCTATGTTTTTAATGTATTCATAAGTCGCTTAATTGGAACGGCATTTTCATGCAATTCATGCTTTTTGTTCTCACGGCCCCGTTGAGTGCGCTTCTTTCCGAGCACCGGTGCATTGCAGAGAGGAACACCCGTAGAGCTTGCTTCCACGGGTGTTGTTTCTCCACAGTGCACTGGTGCTCGGTGAGAAGCTCACTCGACGGGGCCCAAGCAGGCGCACGAGCTATAGAAAACAGACACCATGCGAAAATTTCCATAATAATCTTGCGCAGACACTGCGTGGTGGCATGGCATAGTTACACGTCACAGTGTCCGCGTTAAGTTGCTATGAAAACTGCCGCCCGGTGCCCATTTTCATCGCTCATCTGTCCTATGCTTAATAGTCCACATTAGACAAATTCTTGGCCTGATGAACAAACTTGATTTTGTTTCGAGTTTGTCATGTGCTCTATACAGTCCTCGTGATGATAAGCAACATTTTTGAGGGATAAATCAACTTATGACATACATTTCACAAATGTTCCTTGTGCGGCATACCTGCTTATGATCAGTAGGCCCAAGTAGAGGAAATCATCAGATATCTGCTTTGTAGCCATTCAAATGTCTGACAAATCATAATTTTATCTTGCATCATATTTAAAGGAATTTTGATAATTCAAACAGAATTTAGTTGCTTCCTGGAGTTTGAATTGACGAGTCTCCTATAATGCCAAAAATGCAATGTTTACAAAATCAACTTTTTTTATTAGTTGTTAGTTATTAGAAGAGACATGTCCTGGGTTAATAGGATCCTAGAGATTGTAGGTCTTTTGCAGCTTAATTTTCAAAAGTGTTAATTAGGTGCATCGCCTGGTCACAAAAAATATTGCATGCTGAGTTATGGAAGTCCTCCTAAATGTGCCTCTTTAAATGCTTTGTTTCTAAGAAGAAGTTGCTGTTACATTTTAGCACTGCTACTCAGCTCCTGCCATTTATGGTATACTCTAAAACCCGTAATGTTTGCAAGCCCCAACTTTTCACTTCATAAACTTTAAAAACATACAAATATTTTAATTGTTTAGCTTGCCTTTACAAACTCAACAAAAATGTAATGGTTTTAAATGTGTATGTACTACTGTACAGGGTGTTTCACGAAAGTGGACAAATTTGATATTGCGAAAACTATGCATCGCAACAAAAAAAGGCTTGATGTCGTTGTGGTCCATAAGCCAGGGGCCTATTTAGGAAAATTATTAAAGTCCGGATAATTAGATTGTTAATTATTTTTGCGTAATTAACTTTTTTTAATATTGGTTTAGGGCATGGTTCCAATTGAGAAATTACTCAGCATCATCAAACAACACTACATCAACAAATTGCTGAACGATAGAAGGCATCAGCGAAGCGTTTACGGCTTTCTGAAAAACCGTACAAATTCGACTAGGTTTTTAAGTTTCGGGTTTGCATTGGAGTGAATCTCGCCTCGACGGCACCGCGCTCCCATGGAGAAATAGTGCAACCAACCTCTGCTGCGCTGTCTTCGCGCAACGCAGCAGAGGCTGGTTGCACTATCTCTCCACGGGGCGCAGTGCCGTCGGGGCCGAGATGCGCTCCGATTGCAAACCAAAACTTAAAACCCGTCAAGTTGTGCGATTTTTCAGAAAGCCGTAAAATGCTTCGCCTGCCTTCTATCGTTCTGCAATTGGTTGATTTAGTGTTTTTCAATGATGCTGAGCAATTTTCTAATTGAAACCATGCCCTTAAGGGGGGACACCACCTAGGAATTTCAATTTTTGAGAAAAAAACCAACTTTGCTATTTTTGTGTATTGTGGTTCCACAACTAATAGAGTATACTCCTGCAAATTTTTATTGCAATATCTGAAGTATTTACGGAGAAATAAAACATTTTCGGTCAGCCAACGATGCAAAATCACGTGTTTTTGAAATGTGAAATTTCTGTTTCCTATTTTCAAACTACTGTAGCTTTGCACCGGTATGCCCTAGAATGATGATCATACTCTCGTTGGAAAGAGCATTTCTTCACAGTTTCAGTACATTAAATATCTTTGCTCGAGAGTAAACTCTATTCGGGCAAGAACACCAAGAAGTCCAGCTTTCACGTAGAAGAGGCTATGCATATGGCCAAGAATCGAAAAGCCCACCCTGATTGAACACAAAACTGACTAAAACCAGCATTCATTTATAGAACGTCACGTGGGTTTGTCTGCTTTGTATTTCAAGGATGCTTGCCCTACCCATACTTGCTGATGTTGGTTCGTGTATTGCAAGCATACCCAATTCCTCACTCATTTCACAATCAATGTCCAGATGCCGACAACAAAATGACACTCGAAGAAAGCGTTTTAAGCTTGGACTCACTCAGCAAAGCCATGCTGGAGATTGGGTGTAAGCAGAAGGCACCATCTACGCTCTTGGTGCCTTTAAGTTGCCACCACCACCAGAAAAAGCAAATGTTGTGGTGTGGAAACTTTAAACAGGTTTTTCTCAGTTTCACTTTTTTGCAGCAACTTTCGTTTTAGGAAATCTATCATTTCAATGAATCGCTGAATGTATTCTTTGCTGTGGATGTTTCTGAACTGAAATTTAATGAGGAAGGGGGCTAGATATTTATTTTTCTATTTAAATAAAGTTCTTAATGCCAAAAAGTAGAGTTTTGATGAGGAGAAAATGCCCCATTATGTGGAATGCTTTTCAAATTTACATTTTGCATAGAAAAAACATGGATTTTAAGGTAAAAAATAGATAGCCCCCTACATCATATGTTCTAGTTAAGGCTGAAGCTTAGAAATGCTCAATATTCTGCAGCAATTTTATATGATAGATTTCCTTGCCAAGTGAGGCGACTTACATCAATAGCTGTGTACCTCCCCTGTAGCTTATCGGAAAATAGTCCTACAGAGGTGAAATTTCATAGAGTGCATTTTGGCAACGAAATGAATAGACCCTCCAAATTTCATCAATATTGAGCAACTGGTTTAAAAGTCGACACTTGAAGGTGGTGTCACCCCTTAAACACAACATTAAAAAACTTAATTACGCAAAAATAATGAACAATCCAATTATCCCGGACTTTAATAATTTTCCTAAATAGGCCCCTGGCCCAGGACCAAAACGACACAAGCCTTTTTTTGTTGCGATGCGTAGTTTTCACAATATCGAATTTGTCCACCTTTCGTGAAACAGCCTGTATATGAGGCGTGGCTATTAAATAACGAGACTGGTCACAAAAGTGTTTTATTGTTACAATCTTGAAAACTGTTTTCTCCTTCAACCTATTCTCCTCCCCTGTCTGTACACTGTTGCATACGAATTTGAGACAGTGCTGCACGTCATCGTGTATACACCCCTTCAGCAGCACCACTATTTTCTGCTTTACCTTGTCCACAGTTCTGCCTCGCCTTTGTCATTCTCGGTGACGTGGAAGTTTTCCATCGCATTGGTTGTCTCTGTTTCTGGATTGTACTGCAAAATCCACGTCTTGTCACGTGTGTGATTATCTTTTCTGGCAAGTGAGTTTTGCTGCAAGTAGTTCCATGAAACCATTGAAAATCTGTTTTCAGGCACCTTTCCGCTCCTGATTGAGATTTTGGCCACCATTTTGGTGCAGAGCTTACACAGGTTTATTGGTAATGTAAAAATTTGTTTTGCAGTGACAGTGTGAACCTGCTATCATCTAAATGCTTTATCGCTGTTTGTTTGCTAGCAATTTCACTGATTTTCACAACGCTTTTTTCAGTTGTGTCCAGGGACAGGGTTACTCAGTCGTTTGTCATCTGCAACATTCTCCTGTCGCTCGGCAAATCATTTGTGCCATTAAAATACTCGTGCATGTGACATCACATTATCACCTTACATCTCCTCCGACAGTTTTAAACACCCGCTCGTCGACTTCTGCAGTTTCATGAGAAAGTTGAGACCGATGCACTGCTCTATTATATTTTTTTGATAGATACTGGTAAATCCAGAAAAGTAACCTCCGATTCGGTTTTTATAAAAATCGGTGAAAATTGAAAAACCCCATCGTTGAACAAACAAAAAAAAAAACAACGCGCTTCTCTCTAGAAAGTCTTTATCTACAGCGTTACTTTGCGTTAACCCAGAATACAACCTCCACTGAACTTCTCAGGAGGTTGTTTCATTCTTCGTATTTTTGCGCATATTGCACGCCCCTGCATATAAACCGCACACCCAACTTCCTACTCTCAAAAAACGGAAGAAAAAAAGAAGCATATTGGCCGACGTTAGCCACTTATGGTAATGTCTAGATCTCGCTAGATTCCATACCTTTACTTTGAATTCAACCACGCTGGTGCCCTCGTCGCAGATGGCGTCGTCATCCGTGCCGTCGAGGCAATTGCTGATGCAGCACTTCCGAAACTGTTCCGCACCCTCTTGTCTAAAAAAGTTGTGGTAACACCGGATCTCTGTTGATGTGTGTGTGACCGCGATTTCTCCTTTCCTCGACAAACTTTGCGATAGTTCTTTCAAGCTTGGGGTATGCACTAGTCTCCGGGCTGCGGAACGATCTTCGGTCACAGCTTGCAGTTTGCAGCTTTTCATTGTTCCTCCATTCTCGCCCACACGACTCATCGACGTCGTAGCGGTCATAGTTCCAGCCTGCCACGCAGTTTCCGATCTCTTCGGCAATGAATTTCATGGCAGCGCGGAGTGGCGATCAGTGTCTGCAGAAACAAAGCAAAGATGGCTACCCAAGAAAAAGGGAACGTGGGGAGATGAAAGTTTTAGGAGGGGACCGGAGAAGAGGGACCCTGGGGAATGTATCCCTACGACTTCGTGCAAACTGCCGCGAAGCCGCACTGCCTGCTGAAATTTGCGTGTAGCCCACACCCTGACTGTGCCTTTGATTTTCTATGAATTTCGATAGAGGGTATTACGCAAAAAAATACAGTACACGTGGCTTACGTGCGACGTCGTTGCACTGTACCGATGGTCGTTCATTTGAAATCGGTGGTGCGAAACATACACTACGGAAGGTACGCACGCAACAGCAAGGTCCTTCACAATGGCCACTGATGTGACGCCAGTTTGAGCCATGCATGCCGGGCACCGAGCCTGATTAATTAATGGCCACATCTCGTAGATGTACGGTCCCAAATGAGAGAAATTTGAGCGACAAAGCGACAGGCGCTTTTCCTCTTCGTGCCACTGTACGGCCATCGGCAGAAGCTTCCACGGGTGCGCTTCGAGGGGTAGAGTGACAGTGCCAGGTGGCTGGCCCTATCGGGAAGATTTAATTCATGCTAATTTGTTTCCATCACATGTGTCGCCAATTGCTGCACCTTCACTGAGTAGACACTGTGGCAACTTTTATCAGTCACACACTACTCTATGAATTGTCATGTCACTGTAAAATCAATTTAAAATTGATATCTTTTTTGTGATTACTGGGCATTTGAAGTGCCTGTGCTGTGCATTGTGAACTCTGTGATTACTGTCGCAACCATTTATAACGAAGTCTGTTATAACGATATAGTGGCTATAGCGAAGCGATCCCGATTTCCCATTCCTGTTTGAATGCTCTTGACTCCTTGCAGGCTGCAGCTTGTTTTGCGAACGCGGCCCACAAACCACGTGGACTATGATTGAGCAGTTGCCCGATATCTTAAATCTAGGCTCTCTATACCACCAACAAACAAGCGTAAGCGCAAACTCGGTGATCGTGGCGTGCTTTTTTGCTTCAGTGTTCCGTGTCGGCGTCATTGGCGGGTGTGCTTGCTCTCTGCATGAAAGTCTAACTTCGCACAAGCACCGGATTTGGCGACTTATTGCCACTCAACGATGGCAAGTCTCGGCACCGCCGGCACCTCGTCGGGGAAAATGAAGGCAATCTGCTTTAAAACAAAGGCGTGCTTCCATCCTCGACAAAGTGTGTATCAACCTAAAGAATGCTGTCTACTGCCGGCGTCCTTCTCGGCTGTCGTCGCAGCTGTCGATAGGGCTCTGGACGCGATCCGTACATAGTTCGCAGGATTTGCAATCGATCGGAGCTTCTCGCAGTTGGCGAGAAGCGCCTCCGATCTAGCAGAGAGCGCGTGCAGGTAAGCCTCGACCGCTTTCTGCAAGCACGGTAAACATGCGCCGTAACGACTGATGTTGTATATATATATATAGCGAGGTGATTTCAGATACTTGTTGACTTCGTTATAACCGGTATCGACAGTAGTGCTGAATGTGGTTGAAGACTGAACGAAATTGGCACAAATGTCATCTACCGAAAGGGTTGGTCACTTGGCACCATGACTACTCTCGAGCGATACCATAGACTGGCAGTCGCCTCCGCTGTTGACCGTTGAGGGGCATGATGAAGGTAAGAGGTGTTTGCTGTGTCCATAGTGTACGCTAGAGGTTGAACTGGCGCTAGTGTCTCATGCTACTTCTGGGATGCAAATCGAAGCAGGGTCATTCCATGTCAAACGTCCCAGACGTTGCGCTCGACCCCTTCCGATTTCTAAAAAAAAATTCATGGCCTTTTGCCCCAATGTTCGTAGCCATGCCCTGAAATATTTTTGGCGAAAAATATTTTTTGATGACGTGAGCGCGGTTTGAATTTTTAAAAACAGCGTGAAACTAGGCATCACTCAATAATTGATGAAAAATCAGCTTTTTAGTGAAACACCTAGCAATATTTTTTCTTAAATTTGCACGGCTTTCGACTTACAATGTGGTTGGGCTTGTGAAGTTTTGTTTAATTTAAATATTTTTTTAAAAAACTAAAAAATTTGAAAATTTTAACATTTTTGTTATTTTATTAAAAAATATCTAACTGCTCCCGGGACTTAATATAACTTTTTACCGGCTGCCCTGCAGGTATATAATCTATAAAAATGTTTAAAACCGCTCAATTAAATATCTCGCAGTAAACAAAAATCCTGAAGTTGCAAAAAAGTGCGTTTTGACGCATAAACAGCCGTTTATTTCACCCTGAGGTGGTCCAAGTAAAAATACAAAATATGGTGGGTTTGGAAGAACAATCGATAATCTTTTGATTCTGAAAGTTTAATCAAAGTAATTTTTGTTTAAAGCGAGAAAACAATTTTTGAAGTTGAACTCTCGCACCACAATCCGGCGTCGCTTCTTAACGCCTCTTCGCCGCACAGCACGCCACCTGCGACGATAGCTGACACGATTAGGTCCAAAGAAAGAACGGAGTTTTCTGCCGCTTCCCCTTGTCCGTCTTTCCGGCTGCAAGGGAAGAAACGGCGGGTATCGTGTAATAATCGTAGGTGCCGCCAGCGCGTAGCAATAGCAGGCCCGTTGTGCCCTTTGTACCCGAGGGCGGCTCGAAACGCGATGCCTAATACGGGCGGCATCAGTTGACGTGGACTTCTCCTAAAAGGGAAACGCGATAATATCGCCGCGAAATCTAGCTGTCACGCATACTGCGGTGAAAAGCGGAACTATTCAGCGACGCAAGAATTTGCCGTTTCAAAGCCGATTTAAACACAAACGAGGCGTGAGCCTCCAACTGCGCGCATTCGTTAACACCACATCGCCTCGTCGTATGAGATTGCCCGTTCACGGGGCTTTTGTGTTGCTGTCTACATCTGTCCTGACGTCGAGAAGAGAGAGTGATTGCGATGTGTACGTAAGAAACAGCTAGCTTACTAGTGGATGCTCTTACCTGGCAGCGCTAAGCATTTGCTGATATCAAGACAGTGGAAGTCCACAGGAGGACACAGCCGCGCAAAACGGTCAAAATAGGAAAAGCCATAAAGCAACAAGAGTAGAAAAAACCTCTTCCCACCAAGATGTACCCGACAACTCGAGGTCCTGCTTTCTACCTGCGTGCGCACACCGTGACACCGTCGCACGCTTTGCCGGGCTCGACGGTGGCGTGCTGTGCAGAGAAGAGACGCAAGGAACGACGCCAGGTTGCGGCGCGAAAGCTCAACTTCAAAATGTTTTTTTCCTCTTTAGAACAAAATTACTTTAATTAAGCTTTCAAGAACAAAAGGAAATAAACTCTTTTGTAGAAGTCACCATGTTACGTATTTTTCTTTGGGCCACCTCAAGGCAGAATTGACGGCTCTTTAAACGGCAAAACGCAATTTTGCACAAATTTAGTTTTTTTTTTCTGCAAGATATTTAGTTGTACGGCCTGAAACCTTTTTTGTGTACAGTATACCTACAGGGCTGTCAATAAGAGTATTTACAGTCGCATGCAGCAAAGCCATAGTTTGTAACAAAACTAAAAATATGCTAAAATGCTCATATATTCCTTATTTTTTAAAGCTGCTTCGAGCATACCAAATTCCATGACCATGATCCTTATTACATAGCAATCCAAATACCGTAGGGTTTTTAGGCAAAAATATTCCAGTGTTCCGTAAAAAAATCTTACTTTTCATCAATTATTGAATGACTCGTAGTTCCACCCCCTTTTACTAGTTCAAACCGCCATCACCCCATGAAATTTGTTTTTCGTCAAAAAATTATGTTAGAGAGGCACCACAAACGTTACGGTGAAGAGCCATCAATTTTATTTTAGGAATCGGAGGTGGCCGTGGGACCTTTGACATGGCATGGAGAAGTCCTGGTCACTTGATGCCGCCCGTCGTTTACGCATCGCGTTTCGAGCCGCCCTCGGGTACAAAGGGCACAACGGGCCTGCTATTGCTACGCGCTGGCGGCACCTACGATTATTACACGATACCCGCCGTTTCTTCCCTTGCAGCCGGAAAGACGGACAAGGGGAAGCGGCAGAAAACTCCGTTCTTTCTTTGGACCTAATCGTGTCAGCTATCGTCGCAGGTGGCGTGCTGTGCGGCGAAGAGGCGTTAAGAAGCGACGCCGGGTTGTGGTGCGAGAGTTCAACTTCAAAAATTGTTTTCTCGCTTTAAACAAAAATTACTTTGATTAAACTTTCAGAATCAAAAGATTATCGATTGTTCTTCCAAACCCACCATATTTTGTATTTTTACTTGGACCACCTCAGGGTGAAATAAACGGCTGTTTATGCGTCAAAACGCACTTTTTTGCAACTTCAGGATTTTTGTTTACTGCGAGATATTTAATTGAGCGGTTTTAAACATTTTTTATAGATTATATACCTGCAGGGCAGCCGGTAAAAAGTTATATTAAGTCCCGGGAGCAGTTAGATATTTTTTAATAAAATAACAAAAATGTTAAAATTTTCAAATTTTTTAGTTTTTTAAAAATATTTAAATTAAACAAAACTTCACAAGCCCAACCACATTGTAAGTCGAAAGCCGTGCAAATTTAAGAAAAAATATTGCTAGGTGTTTCACTAAAAAGCTGATTTTTCATCAATTATTGAGTGATGCCTAGTTTCACGCTGTTTTTAAAAGTTCAAACCGCGCTCACGTCATCAAAAAAATTTTTTCGCCAAAAATATTTTAGGGCATGGCTACGGACATTGGGGCAAAAGGCCATGAATTTTTTTTTAGAAATCGGAAGGGGTCGAGCGCAACGTCTGGGACGTTTGACATGGAATGACCCAGCAGACAGCGACTTGGCAAAGTGGTTGTCCTGTGCTTGTCCTCCGTGTTTTATTCTTTCAATTTCATGTATCGGACTACTTTTGCGGTGTTCCTGTGCATTGCTATGGGAAAACGCAACGAACACGACAGGACAATGCTGTCCTGTCGTGTTTGTTCCTCTTCGTAGTCCGTGTTTTCTGAGCTGTTTTCCCCATCATGTATAACGTCAACCAACTGGCCCAGTTCTCCACCTTATTAAAGTAATACTTATTTATTGCTTGCAAATCAAACTACATTACTTCAAGAAAGTGAGTAAACAGGCGAGCTGGTTGATGTTACACATATTTAAAGCAACCGGAGACAACGGACGAGACATTTCGTGTTTGTCCGCTTGTTCGTCCGTCGTCTCCGGTTTTTTAAAAGGTGTTATTTTACTTCGCCTTCACTTTATATTGACGTCTACATGAGCTGGCAGTTACTGATCCAGTGCTGCTGCACAGTTCTTGCCGCCTCTCTTGGTTTTTCTGCTGGCCTTCATTCGTTTGGCACATAAATCCCCCATGCAGAAAAGCGCCGACGCCATGTTCGCACTAACAGTGTCCGACAGTGCACATAAATGCGTGTATGAAGCTGTTTGAGCATTGTGTTTAGAATTGATTTAGGAGAAAAACGCTGTAACCGAACAATATTTCATTTACATGATTGAGAAATGTTCCAAGCTATTTACTATGTTATAATTATTTGTAACATTTGCTCTTGTAATGAAGCGCAGAGAAGAAATGCAACCTCTTTTTTTTTCCATAGGAATGCATTACCGGAAGTCAATTTTCGACTGGTTGATGTCTGCTTCAATTCGCAACAGCACACTAGCGCCAACTGAACCTATAGCGTACATTATAATACCTCTATGGCTCTGTCGTTCACGTTTCTTTCGTTCAAGGCTGTACATAGACTTGCAATATGTTCATATCATACTGTTCTCTCATTGTCTACCTCTGTAACCTGACACGTTTTCTCTGCTCTTTTCAGGAGTTTGTGTACTGCGGCGTCTGGGCAGCACTCTACTTCACAGCCGCCATTGCTGTTGCAGTGAAGGGGAAGTGGGAGGAATGTTTGGCTGCTGCTGCCGTGAGTGATCTTGCCAATGTTGATTTGTTTTCGTTCAAACATTGCTTTCAATTTCTCTAGATTCTTTCCAGCTGTTTAAAGCAGGCATTGAAGCCATCTGAGAAGGTTTATTAGGTGTTTTTTTTTTTTTACATTTGTGTTTGCTACACACTGAACTTTGTTTTACGATAACTTGCCAAACTGAAGGCTGTGGCCCCAGCGACTCAATAAGGGCGTCGGAGCAAGGCACGTGATAATACTCCATGGTCAAAGCCACAAAGGCCTCGTTACGACCACAGCAACAGCACCAATTGCAACAAAAAGTAGTTCCAGGCTTCGTTTTCTTTTAAGAGCAATTTAACATGCGCGATTGCATCTCTATCCACACTATGCTACGTGACACGGAAAAAAGAAGAAGACATCTTACTTTTCAGTGGTGCTTGATTCGGATCAACCCTTTTCCGAGAATAACGTGGTTGTTGAACGGTGTTTTAACTATCGCAGCCGTGTAAACGACCGCTTCTGCTCAATACGTTGGGCCGCCTCGGTGGCTCCGGGGCAAAGCGCCGGCATACGGATCCCCAGGTGGCGGGTTCGAATCCCAGCCGAGGTGACCGCAAACTGACGGAGGCTTCTCGCGGAGGAGGCTCCGTGTAACCGAGCTTTCAGTTGCACGTCAAAAGATCCCCTGGCGGTCGAAATTAATTTCAGTCCTCTGCTGGGGCAGGCCAGATGCCCTCTGTTGGTTTGGCACGTAAACCCCCAAATTTGACGTTTGCTCAAAACGTCGCCCTGGCAGCACCTGCCACAGATTCACGGGTAAATTAGAGCATATGCTCGTCTAGTAAACTGTTCCCAAAGAGCTCTCTAATTTAGCGGACGGCAATGTTGCGGTGGTAGGATGTTCATCCGAGGTTAGTTGGTTTCGCAGCAGACGACAGCCGATTCATCCGGGCTTGCATTTGCGTGCAGCGGCACAAACGCTCCGGTGACGTGGGGTCACATGCCCTCACTCCGACGCTTTTATTGGGGGGCGGGGGTCGGAACCCTACCTGCCTTGAATGGCAGTGAAGCTGGTCTTGGCAGTGAAGCAAAAAATCTGCGCAGAAGCTTACAGCTAGAGATTGTAAACAATAATGTATGTACTGGGGATTGTTTGGCTCATTGTTCTGCATCAATGGGTGGCCCAGATTTGGCAAGATAGTTCAGCTGCCAAAACATTTCGCACAAGGAAATGTTCAAGCTCGGGGAATCCAGGGGTTCTCCAGAGTACACAGGGTTCCTTGACCGTCCATAGCCCCAAGCAGTGTTGTACACATTCCTACAAAATAGAAACGAAAGCTCGTTCCCAGTTTCTTCTCAATCTTGAAACGAGTTCCCATTACAAGTTCCAGTGGTTCGAAAGGGATGCATTCCCATTAGATTTTTAAGATTTTAATGTGTCGTTACATTAAGTTTATGTTTGCATATTTTAACCCTTTGCGGTCAGATACTCTGACCAACTTGATGGTCATTCCGGTCTGGAACTATTTTGTACGCATGGGCACCGGAAAAGTAAAATTATTTCGGCGTACAAAGGTAATGTCTCACACTGAACGCAAGGACAGGAAAGTCCGGGAGATTGTTTGGGTACAAACTCCGGAACGATGTTTGTGAACTCCAGTTTGTGCAGTTGTTTCATATTCATCACTACTTTCACTCAAGTCACAGAGGTCGCCTCTCCATCATCTGATGGAGGGATATAGTCGTCCTCTT
This sequence comes from Ixodes ricinus, assembly GCA_037355805.1. Lineage (NCBI taxonomy): Eukaryota > Metazoa > Arthropoda > Arachnida > Ixodida > Ixodidae > Ixodes > Ixodes ricinus. The sequence goes on along the minus strand of JAZHYW010011167.1, from coordinate 79,771 downwards.
CACTGAAATCGTCGTCACTTTCAATTACATCACGCAAAGAGTTACATAAAACGAGCGTGGCTGGAACGTGGCTATAACCATCATGCCAGCGAAGTTGAAATTTGCGCGCTCCTCTGTTGCGCGAAAAAACAACGTATGACATACAACATGTCATTTTTTTTTTTTTCTTTATGACTAGTCCTGCTCTCTATGATTAGAAACTCGAACCCTTTCAAGAGTGATGTGATTAAAGTGTTTTCCAAGAGATGGCGCCACCAATCTAGCAACAAGAGCAAAGCAGCATGTTTAAAAGGACGCGGGTACGCGTGTTGGGCCACGCCCGACTCCTGACCGGAAGTGCGTTTCTCTGATGTCGGGCCTGGCCCGACACATGACCGCAAAGGGTTAATGAAATATTGTGCACATCAATAATAAGAAGCTTTCATGTCTACTAAATTTGTGTGAAATTTCAGATGTATAGTGAAAGGAAAAGGAATGCCGTTCTTCCTGCTATTCCCTCAAAAATGTAACGAGTTCCCGTTTCAGTTCCAGTGGTACAGGATGGAACGGCGGCATTCCTCCTAAAAGGATTGCATTCCAGGAACGTTGTTCCGTACCACACTGGCCACAAGTAGTGTGCGTCCTATTTTGGCAGATCGGAGCCATCCATTGTTACATAACCATCTGCCTATGATATATCAACTATTGTATACAATTTCTGTAGGCTTCTGTGCTGCTTTGTTGCAACATGCCGAGACAGGGAGGTGTCCCTCGTCGGTCATTCAGGAAAGAGATTTTTTTCTCGAGATTGATAAGTTTTGGAACCGCTGCACTAGAGGTTTACCATGATGTAGTTGCACGCTGTCCTATTTTGGAAATATTCACTACACTCCCACTTGTTGAGAGGGCAAAACAGTTCAGAATCATGTATTCCTTAATGAAGTGTCTAGACTATAGTTTTGGGTATTTGCAGAAAAGTCGCCTTGCAATCAAGCTAGCATGTTAATTTTGTGAGCGGTAAGGCAGAGTTTGCAAGTCCTTGGTCAAGGAATGGCATCAAGGGATGATGGGGCATGTTTTTGCTACCCACGCAATTTGGCTGAAATTTTTCCATACATTCTCTTTTGGCATTGGCACATGGTACCAAATGCATAATGCCGTTCCCTCCATCCCTCTCTTGTTCCCATGCACTGGTTTCCCGTGGAGGCAGTTTTTTGGCTTCGTGGCCATGGCCCTGTATGGTGCTGATGCCTTCTTCAAGTACAAGGGCTGGAAGTCTGGAGAACCCGCCCAGGGTGAGAGATCGGTCCCGGGGTAGGCCCGGCTGCTTCCAACACAGTGTCGCCGACCAGCCCAAACTACCCCGCCTACTAACCTCGCACGCCAGTAACGCACGATTCTCACAACCCCTGCTGCCAAGAGGCTCGGTAAGTTGCCAGCACGATCCTAGCATTAATCAGTGTGCCACAGTTTTCTTCTTTTTTTTTTTTTTTCATCTGAGCTATACCTTTATAGAGTTCACTATGGGGCATATTTAAGCCTCCCACAATCTAGTATTTATTATTATATGAAAGCCATGCTGGTTGATGTCTTGGACATCAACCAGCATGAACAAATGCATGAATTCAACAAATTAAGTAAAACCTTGAAGACGTACAAAATGAGACTTGAAACGGCTCGGAGTTCAGTTCTTTCTCTGCTGTAATAACCTTTCTTTTTCAGCCCTGTAGCTGTCATCAGTGTCTGCTTTGAGAAAATTGTCATTGTGATATTTTTTGTGGATTAATGTGTAAAGTAACTTTAGGGTGTCTACCAACCTGGTGAACTGGGAAATCTCAGGGAATTTAGCAAGTCTGGAAAAGTAAAGTAATTTTACCCCAATCAGCATTCATCGGGGAAATTGAGCTTTCCTTTACCTGAGCGACAGCAAAAGACGCACGTGTTGTGTGACCCACATTGCAGATGGCTCGGCGCACATGCCGATGCAAATCTCTGCTTGGGAACTAGTCTTGGGGGAACTGGGAGGTAAAACACGAATCATTTCGTCTTGAAACGCATGCACCAAGGCGAACTTCCCCCATTGTCCTTGTTGTTGCCATGCACTGAACCTTCGCGGAATGACCTCACGACGCAATAGCTAATCTTTCGAGCTTCCTCGCACAGTCCCAAATAGGACTGTTGCTACGGGCTGCCCGCGCCGCGGCATGGCGGTTGAGTTCACTTGTGCTGCTTGAGTGAGAACATCTCGAACTTCGAACTGGGGAAAGCGTTGGATTACCAGTGTTTTCACATAAAAACTGCACTTCAGAGACGTCCTGTCCTTTTGGGAGTCAGTCAGAAAATTGTGATAAAGTAGTCGGGGAAAGGCTGGACAAGTGGAGGAATTTGAAAACATAATGTTGGTAGATGCCCATCATTTGTTCCCTCACAAATCGGGGAGCCAAAGCTAACTGCTTTATGTTGATGTAATGTCATAAGGTTGTCCGACATTGCTGGACATGTTTGTGAACATAGTTTAGCTTCGACTTAAGTATTCATATGTGAAATTATTTATAAACATTCGTATGTGCGTAGAACCGTTTCACACCATTGCCACACGTGGCTTAGAAACTTGTAGGTGGGATTGGGTCAGTGAAACTTGCATTAGTAAATTATCACTAAGCTTTCATACTTCCCTATCAAGAAGTAATTGGTAGCTCTTGCAGTCTTCAAAAGTGGCTTGCTTTTATTAACTCGTATTGTTGTGCACATATACAGTCGCTGACCGATTTTTCTGACTTCACAGGGACCGAAAAAACGTCAGAATAATAGAGCAGTCCGAAAAATTGGCAGATTAAAAAATTTGCCTTTATTACATCTAAGCGGGCTTAAAAAAGCCGTCAATAGTGCCTTGCTTCAGGTTATGACTCCGCTTGCGTTTGGCCATTTTCTATTAGCTTGAGAATCACTGCCTTTTCTAGCGTTATGGTCGAGTACTTTCCGCGCTTCAAGCCAGCGTTGTCCGAAAACAATGATGTTGATGACGCGCAGCTAAAGGAAAAAAAAGCTGTAGCATAGTATATTACCAAGAGGTAGGACTTAGCAGTACTCAAGTAGCACTGCCAAACCAAGCCAATCCATGTGCAGCCAACATAGAATCTAAAATGGCGACTTCTCTGTGGTGTTTCCTGCTCATCGCTCGCGATGATTCTTCCGAAAAAACAACTTTTGGACTTTAAGCTGTCCGAAACATCGGTCGTGAATATGCACTATTTCTATTGGGTAGGTTACGGTCCTTTCTTTAGGTCCAAAATATTGAACAAATCCGGCGTCTGAAAAATCAGTCGGCGGCTGTATGTCAGCACTGCTGCTATACAAATGGGTTACATATGTCAGTTTTGAAGTATTGAAAAGTGACCTGCCTGTCCTATGGCTGTTGCGCACAAGTCTGTGGCTGTTTGTTTCAGTGCATGATTTTGTAGAACAGTAGGGGAAGAAGGGAGCATTGTCATACAGCATGCAAAATGTAGATGAGTGCTAACAGAATGCAAAATTTAAATAATTCCACCTGCATAATGACATTGAAACAGAGAAAGCATGTTGAAAACGTAAAGTGTTTGAGGGTGTGCAGTTTGTATGGAATGTGTACAGCGTAGGCTTGTGTACTGTGGCTCTTTTGTGGTCCACGCTGCAAAGACAAATGGAGCCATTATTAACAAGCACCCCAGGAGATACCTAAAAAGTCTATACTATCATTTATTATGTTGTAAATAAACAGAACTGAAAATTTGTGTTTTGATGAAAACACTCTGGCACACATGTTCACTTTTCCGTAGCACTCCGGTGCAGTTGTTGAAATGTGTCTAAAACTTGTTAGAATGTCCATAGAGTAGCAGTGGAGAAGGGTTTGGTTTTCATGTCTTACGATTTTCTATGTGCTAACATTTTGAGACTGACCAAACTTTAGCTTGATTGAACATATGTGATTGGAGAAAGTGTAACTACCCAGGTGAGCTAATTAAAGAGACATGCTAAATAAAGCCCGAGATTGAGGGGAAAGAAAGAAAGGGGTCACACACGACATGTCGCAACTTGGTCGGTTCGTAGCATATTTAGCAATATTTATAATGCCAGCCTTTCGAGTCATTAGTATTTGAGATGCACATGTAGAGTCATTGAACTCTTGGAAGACCATTTAAAAATTGTTTCATAGACAAAAAGTGCTCTCTTTTCTAGGTCTGCATCTTGGAGAGTTAAATTAAGATATATGAAATCTGGCAGTGGGCCGAGTGAAATACTGTTACTCCCATGCACATTCATAACACATGTACTTCTTTTATACCAGTGGCTGTTACTGTGCTACAGCTGGCTCCTGTGTACTGTTCCAGAGTAGAAAACGGCAAGGATGAAAACTTTCGAGCAAACCCACCCCTTGACAACGAGAGTCTGCGGAGAAAGAAGCTACAGATGCATGTGGCCAAACACGTTGGAAGGTGACGGCTCGCACATCACTTTCCTTCTCTGCTATCTGGAGTCTTAAACTCTCTAATGGGTCCTACCCCATGGTACCTGAAAGGCTTCCAAGAAAATGTCTCCAAAAATTGTAACATGTATCTATTCTTGGTCATTCTAACTCTGCTCAAGAGGAGCAACAGGTGTCAACGAACAGGTATATAACACCATTCAAATAAACTGAGAAAGGTAGCCGAATGCAATGAATCTCGGCAAGGGGTCCAAGCGAAACTGAAATTGCGCCAAGGAGCATATGCGAGGTGAAAGTTTCAAATGATCCGAGAAGGAACTGACATTGGGCTTATTTACACCTTGGTATTTTTTAATAATTTTGATAAAGATCTGTCTTGGTAAGCGGGCACTAGATCTTTTTCCTTGTGTGTAGTGTATTAAATACGTGCCATATACTTCTGCATACAAAAAGCTGGCGATAGATTTTGAATAGTGGCAGCAAAAACACTATTTAGAACAAGGGTATGCATGTGCTCAAACAATTTTCCATTTGTTGTCTGGAGGGAGGCATTGATCGAGGCTGGACTAGGATTTATGTCGAAGGATTGTTTGAAGATGTTCAGGTTGTGAATGAGGAAATGTCACGAATGCATAATAGCAGTGTTAGCACTGTGCCACCTGTTGTTAATTCAAGTGTTACAGTATATGATTGTAAGACACGTATGTTCATGGGAAGAGTAGCTGCACTGGTATTGCATGCACATTGCTGGGTGGGGATGGCATTGTCACCAGGAATGCCTATTATATTCAAAGCAAATCTAGGCTGCATTCATTCGGGGGGTATTTGGTGAAGGGGGGGGGGGAGGGGGAGAGAGATGGGATGATATGTTAAGCTAGTAGACACCATGAAAGCTTATGTGTACTGTTAAAAGGCAGCTCCTTTTTATGAACCCATGCAAGCTCCATCTCAGGTGTTTGGAGTTCCATGGCCACCCTGTGTTATAATCCCATCCCTGCTTCAGCATTCACTATAAAGACTGAATTAGACATTCTTCCATTTACATCATTGCAGTAGATGTATAAAAATGCAAGTTATTAAAGCTTGCCTTCATTAATGCTTCCAACTGTAGAAATTTCGAATGTGAATGCCATATAAGGTGAAAGACTGGGAGGCTTGCCTTTTTCTACACAGGTGTGCAAAATGTTTTCCCCTTCAATAAGCTGGTACATTCTTCATAGTGGCATTTTTTTCTTGGCAACATGCTCGGTACATACAAAATCTTTTAGAAACAGTGCCTAGGACCAAATGCTTTGAGGTATTATTTCAAAGCACCAATTTTACAGCAGAGTTATTTTCATTGTAACTGAGTTTTTAACAATTTTCTGCACTTGTTTTATATTTGTTTCTTTACCAGCTTTGGGTGTGTACCCCAGTTTGTATTGGTAAAAAATTATGAGCATGCACAAGCAATAAAAAAACTGCATATAACACAAAAAATGTCCCAAGTAACTGGAAATGCTATTTCAGTCATCGCATCATTAACCACACAGCACCATGTAAGTGTGTAACGTGAATATATTGTTAGTATAATCTGTCGCTCGCATAGGTACGTTTGAGATCTGCACATTGTCAGTCGTGTGTGTGTTGTATTGCATAGAAACTGATCACACATCAGCAAAGTTAGACATGCACCTGTTGACACACACTGTCTCCTTTTAAAGTGCTACAATGTGCCTTGCACATTGTTCTTGCATAGTCGTATTTATGTTGAATCCCTGCACATTGCGATTCAGATTGCCTTCTGGTGTATGTGTAACGTGTGAAACTCCAATGGAAATTTCAATTGAATTCTAAATGTCTTTCTTCCTTAAAAATTTAAATGCATTGCCAAAGCAGTGTGGGGCCAAAATATTAATTGCCTATTGTGGAAACCCCACTTGATGAGCTAGGCTTCTGAAGCAGATGGTGTATATTCCAAATAAAGGAAAAACCTGTGTTCAGGGTTGTCTGCAAGTATATGAATGTTTCACAATAGTCGTAGATGTTTGTGCTGTGGTTATTACCATTTTCATTGCATTACAGTTTCTTTTTCTAAGTTGCTAATGACGCGCACATTGCTCTTGCAGCGACCGTTCTTAGTGTTGAAACAGTATTGAATAATTTGAGCAAACATATCCTGCTAGATGGCCTGCACAGTTTGCTGAAAACCTTGATGCCTTTTCGGTAACTTTGCAATAATGAGTAATTTTTGCAGTTGCTCCATTTCTGTCGCTTTACCATAGTGGTTTACCCATACGTGACTTGCTGGAATAAACTTTCTAGAAAAACAGTGAAGTGAGATTGTTTTGTACTTAATGTGCATGTTTTGTACTTAATGTGCATAATTACATCTGTCTTATCATTCTCATAAACAAGCACAAAAGGTGTCGTGCCTGCATTAGGCAAGCTTGCTTTGCTATGCTTGGTTACAGTATGCTTCGGGTGGTTTCGGATGTGTTTCACGGATGACACATGAACTCCTAGTATTTATCAGAATGATCAAGACAAGTTGAAGTCTATTCAGAACCTGTGATGTGATATTAGCCACTCTTAGTCATTTGAAAGCTTGCTGCATGTGCCAAGTTTCCCACTACTGCAAGCTCCTTCCAAGTCGTGCTCAGTCCAGTGATCGCACTCACGTTTGTCTCCTAGTAGCACCCAGCAAAGGCATTGTGTTGTAGATCACAAAGTTTGGGGTGCCATTTCAGCTGTGCCACTTAGTAAACGTCGCTAATTATAAGTATGATAATTATGACTACCGTAAAGTTCCGAGAAAACGCCCGCCCCCGAGAGATCGCCCATCCCGTTTTTCTGGCTAAATGTCTAACAAAAATTCCGAAACGCCGCCCACCCCCCGATTCCCGTCGGACGTCACGCGATGTCCGACGGGAATCCCATCCGCCGCGCGATCTGCTGTACCGGTAGGTCTGGTAACCGAGTTCATAGCGGGTTTCCGCGATCTGCGCGCGCGATATCGGCTCCCGTAACACGCGAGTTGTTCCCGCGTGTATGTTACATCGTGAAATGCGAATGTGCTGCGTCCGCGATCTGCGGTGTCCGCTCCCGTGACATGAGACTTTGTAGCGGATTCCCGCGTTTTTGTCCGCGACCTGCGCGCGCGATATCGATTCCCGTAACAGGCTAGTTAATTTCATTCGATTCTGCTGGGTCAGCGATATTCGTTTCCGTGATATGCGAGTTTGTAGCGGATGCCCGCGTTTTTGTCCGCGATCTGCGCGCGCAATATCGGTTCCCGTGACAGGCAAGTTTTTAGCGGGTTCCCGCGTGTTTATTGCACCATAAAACTTGAAATCTGCTGCGTCCGCGATTTGCGGTATTCGTTCCCGTGAGATGCAAGTTCTCGGCGGGTTTCAGAGAGTTCTTCGCACGGTAAAACACGAATCTGCTGCGTTCGCAACCACCGGTATCCTTTCCCGTGACAGCAGTCCGTAGCGAATTCCCGCGTGTTTATCGCATCGTGAAAAGCGAATTTGCGGTATACGCGATCTGATCAGGCATCCCCAAAGATAGCCCACCCTATGCTTTTCACCATTTATCTCTTCATTTTGGGTGGGCGTTCTTTCGGAACTTTACGTAAGTATGCTTATGCATTGTTTGCTATGGGCTGTCTCCTTTATGTTGCCTTGACCTGCATGTAAAGGCCCGTTCCCACTCTTGCAACCGAGTACGACCGAGAGAGACCGAGACTTGTTAAAACCTCTTAAAATTTCTTAAAACGAGAGGACACACTGGCACCATCTATGCGGTGATCCTGGAGCTGCATTTCACAAGAGCGAAGGTTTTGCGGTATTTCCGAGGTCAAATATGCGCAATACCTATAAGAATGGCTCGTTTATAACGTTCACGAAAGTTTTTCGAGCCAAGAAAGATAGGATAATGCTCGAGAGAATAGAAAATATGCCGGACCGCCAAGTTTACACTGCTACCCAATAAATGGCGCCAGTGTATCCTCTCGTAAGAGGTTTCAAGGAAGCCAGTTTTAAGAGGTCGCAAGAGTGTGAACGGGTCTTAAGTTTTTCGTTACACTCCAGTGTAACACTTGAAATAGGCGGCGCATAAACGCATTGTATTAAATTGTCATGGCATTTCTTCTACTTTAATGTCTGAACTCGACTGCCTATTTTTTGTGGTCCAGCCACAAATGATTTATTGTGACAATCATTACAAAAACATTTGGCCTTGAAAGTTTTGTGTAAACCATCGACATCACAGATTAAAACCAAGACACTGATCAAATCACTCAAAAGTAAGGCTGATAACATTTAAGAGTAGAGAACTGTAGGGAAGGAAATTATGGTATGGCAACAGTAAAAGTTCAGAAAAAAAAACAATCATGACATGTAGGGTTCAATAGAATGTATACCAAACAGAAAATGTTTTCAATGACTCAATCACTTTGAAAGAACATTGTGAACAGCAGACATCAACCCAGGAACATGTAATGGACATGCACATAGCATAACCCTGGACATACTAAGATGGCCACATGCTCAAATGGCCTTGCACTGGATGATCTGTCCAGGGATCAGAGGACCACCCCATTGGAAGTCTGATATCTCCCTCCCTCCCCAAACACCATACTGTAACCATCAACCAGCTTAAATACAAATGTGTATCACAGACTAATAGCACTCCACACGAATGGAGGCTGCAAGTCATGTTGCAATGGTATTGCTGCGAGGTGCACTTGTAACTCCATCAAGATCCACGGAGACAAAGTTCCTGCTATTAATGCTTGCTGTTTCAGCACACTCCGAATTTCTAGAGACACTTCGTGAAGTTTTGGCGGATTCTGTACGGTCAATCCTGTCCACTTTTAAATTTGGACTAACGGACCTGGAGTCGACAGAGTTTCGCCGAGGCCTTAGGACAACAGGGCCCAAGTTGGACCCACTGTCTTGTCCATCAGAGTTATTGACGCCCGGCGGTGCTTCCACGAGAGCCTGGAACCATTATCGTCTCCCTGTTGACTTTCCTTGGCCTGGGCGGCTCGGAATGGTAACACCTCCGAGAACTGGTATTCTCCGAGGTACATGGCCAGCTGGATGCAATAAAAAGCCATGGCAACAACACCAAACACCTGGAATTGTGGAAGAAAAGTTAGTGCACACAAATAACTGTTATTGTGTCTGAATATTGTACACTAGCACAGTAGAAAGAAAACGTTTACACGACTTACAGCAGCGCATTGGTATCCAAGCCTATTGCCATGATGTGCAATCATAAAAGCATTGGCGAAGAAGTACAGGACGATGGTGATGGCAAGGTACAGGCATTCCTGCAAAACATGCATTAAGCTGTTAGTGTCACCGGTACAAAGTCCAGAAATCGGGTAGCAAATAAACTTCGTGAAGAATTGAAAAGCACTGTTCTTTAAACTCTATATTCACAACCGAAGATTGTAAACCTTCAAAAATGAACTAAACTATCGGAAAAAGAAAAATGTTTCTGAATTGGTACAGCTCGTAATGCGCCCTGCAACATAAAGATCGCGCTAATTTTTTTTTATTGTTTTACCTACCGGTAGGCGTTTGAAAACAGCCCTATCTAAGCACTCCAATAAAATGTTTCTTTGGATGTTCAAGTGAACGAAGTATTTGTTGAGCCCATTGAAGTAACCCAGCTGGTTCCCTGCGTAAGCCTCTGCTCCTAGCACGTCGGTGCATAGCTGTGAAGCTTGATGCTCGTGCACCAGTCGATACTGGGTCATTCCGTGTCAAACGTCGCAGACGTTGCGCTCGACCCTTCCGATTTCTAAAAAAAAAAAAAAAATTATGGTTTTTTGTTGCAATGTCCGTAGCCATGCCCTGAAATAGTTTTGGCGACAAAAAATTTTGATGACGTGAGCGCGGTTTTAACTTTTAGAAACAGCTTGAAACTAGGCATCACTCAATTTATGAAAAATCAGCTTTTTAGTGAAACACCCAACAATATATTTTTCTTAAATTTGCACGGCTTTCGACTTACAATGTGGTTGGGCTTGTAAAGATTTGTTTAATTTAAATATTTTTTTTAAACTTGGAAACTTTGAAATCTTTGACATTTTTGTTATTTATTAAAAATATCTAATTGCTCGGGACCTAATAGAACTTTTTACCGGCTGCCCTGCAGGTATATATAATATAATCTATATTTTTAGTGAAACACCCAACAATATATTTTTCTTAAATTTGCACGGCTTTCGACTTACAATTGGTTGGGCTTGTAAAGATTTGTTTAATTTAAATATTTTTTTAAACTTGAAACTTTGAAATCTTTGACATTTTTGTTATTTTATTAAAAATATCTAATTGCTCCCGGGACCTAATAGAACTTTTTACCGGCTGCCTGCAGGTATATATAATATAATCTATAAAAAATGTTTAAGACCTCTTAATTAAATAAATATCTCTCAGTAAACAAAAATCCTGAAGTTGCCAAAAAAGTGTGTTTTGACGCATAAACAGCTGTTTATTCCACCCTGAGGTGGTCCAAGTAAAAATACAAAATATGGTGGGTTTGGAAGAACAATCGATAATCTTTTGATTCTCAAAGTTTAATCAAACTAATTTTTGTTTAAAGCGAGAAAACAATTTTTGAAGTTGAACTCTCGCACCACAATCCGGCGTCGCTTCTTAACGCCTCTTCGCCGCACAGCACGCCACCTGCTACTACAGCTGACACGATTAGGTCCAAAGAAAGAACGGAGTTTTCTGCCGCTTCCCCTTGTCCATCTTTCCGGCTGCAAGGGAAGAAACGGCGGGTATCGTGTAATAATCGGAGGTGCCGCCAGCGCGTAGCAATAGCAGGCCCGTTGTGCCCTTTGTACCCGAGGGCGGCTCGAAACGCGATGCCTAATACGGGCGGCATCAGTTGACGTGGAGTTCTCCTAAAAGAGAAACGCGATATTATCGCCGCGAAATCTAGCTGTCACGCATACTGCGTTGAAAAGCGGAACTATTCAGCGACGCAAGAATTCGCGGTTTCAAAGCCGATTTGAACACAAACGAGGCGTGAGCATCCAACTGCGCGCATTCGATCGTTAACACCACATCGCCTCGTCGTATGAGATTGCCCGTTCACGGGGCTTTTGTGTTGCTGTCTACATCTGTCCTGACGTCGAGAAGAGAGAGTGATTGCGATGTGTACGTAACGTAAGAAACAGCTAGCTTACTAGTGGATGCTCTTACCTGGCAGCGCTAAGCATTTGCTGATATCAAGACAGTAGAAGTCCACAGGAGGACACAGCCGCGCAAAACGGTCAAAATAGGAAAAGCCATAAAGCAACAAGAGTAAGAAAAATCCTCTTCCCACCAAGATGTACCCGACAACTCGAGGTCCTGCTGTCTACCTGCGTGCGCACACCGTGACACCGTCGCACGCTTTGCCGGGCTCGACGTTGGCGTGCTGTGCAGAGATGAGGCGCAAGGAGTCACATTTGTAGTATTTGTGGCTTTTGCTGGTTATGTTTTGCTGTTTCTATTTTTTCCAATAAAAAATTCAGTTGATAGTCAGCGCTCGTCCTGTTTGCCTCTCCGTCTTCGTATTCGTCTTTATTGTGCGCTTTCACTACTTTTCAACATGGCTACGGACATTGCGGCAAAAAGCCTTTTTTTTTTGTTTTTTTTTTTAGAAATTGGAAGGGGTTGAGCGCAACGTCTGGGACGTTTGACATGGAATGACCCTACTGTGAAGCTCGACGTGGGTAGTGCAGCGAGTGCCATGGCTAGAGGCACTGGGATGGTAGTAATCATGTGATCTTATCAAGAACAGGAGACTCGCTGTGTCTGATCACATCAGCCGTTATTCAACCGCGAGTGTCCTTGCAACGTTTTCGCTCGCGACGATGGCGGTGTCATCGTCTGAAAGTTCAGACAATGGCGTGGCTAGAGTCAGTGGCGGATCCAAGGGGGGGGGGGCGACGAGGGCAGCCGCCCCCCCCCCCCCCAAACATAGTCGACCCCCCTCCCTCCCCCTTCTCGGAGGGCAATTTGACATGGGTGGACCCCCCTTGCACAAGAAAGAATGGGAGAATAGTATCCTTAAAAATTTTCCGCCCCCCCCCCCCCAAAAAAAAAAAAAAACGGAGTCTTGGATCCGCCCCTGGCTAGAGTGGATAGCAACCCTAGCTAAAACTCGACAATCGAGTTTAGGTAGGGTGGATAGGAAAGCTGCGAAATTAATATTTGTACAAACTTCTTAAAAGTAAGAGCCTTCCTTCTTTTATGCGACGCAATAATCATTAATGGACACGAATGCCACACGAAATGAAACGCAGAACCCAGGGCACCGAGCTCAGGAGAGAAAAAAGATGGAAAGATGCAAGCTGTTGCTGTGTTGGCTGTTGCAAAAGTCTGCTTCTCCTTCGTCTACTCCAGGGTCATACCTGCCTAGGCAAGGAGGCCAGGTGAGTATTAGTGCGACCTAAACATGATAGTTTAGGTCGTTTTAATATTTTCTAAAGCATAAATTTTAATACCTAATTAGGACAGGCATGTCTCAAAACTAATGTTCGTCGAAAGAAAAATAATTTTTGCCATATATTTATGTTATAATGCGAATTTTTTGATGTGCGGGCGAAACTGAAATTGTACCCTATGGGATGATGATAGTTTTTGTACACCTCAAGTGAGCCGTCCGAGTTAGCTGGCCAATCCCCCTTTTTCGGAAAGCACTCTCCCGGGGTACAAAAGCTATCATCATCATCCCACTGGCCCCAGAGGGGTACAATTTCGGTTTCGCCCGCAAATCGAAAAATTCGCATTGTAGGATAAATAATGGGCAAATTTTTTTTCTTTCGATGAACATTAGTTTTGAGACATGCCTGTCCTAATTAGGTACCAAAAATATTTTTTTTAGGTTTAGTGTTTTTTTTTTAAGAATTCAAGCACGCAGTTGGTAATGACATCTTTGGCACAGGTTTCCATGGCGGGTCAAAAGTATGAATTTAATCACACTCGCAGTGCTGCATACATCAACCTTTTCATACCCAGAACGTCATCCAAATATAACCACCTTCCCATACCTTCAGCATGCATACAAACAGACAAATTATTTAAAAATCTGATAACCAACAATATTTGTTAATGCAAACATTGACTGCTCGTGTTTTCATAGCATATATTTGTATTAGCATTGCTTCTCTTGTATTTTGTTTTTGCTTCTCCCTTCTCCAAAGCCTCTAGGCCCTGAGGGTATTGAAATAAATCAAATAAGTAACAGCTAAACGCCTAAATATTCTTATGACGAGATGATACATAATAAACTATTAGATGGTAAGTGGGATAAGCTGCAATTCTACAGGAAACTTTCATTGCCGTAGATTATTGATAGTTTTCATTTTCATCTCCCATACATCATACTAGGTGAAAATATCATTAATATCAAATTTAATTGTGTGGACATCAAAATCCTTATAGTAATTTCACACTAAATATCAAAATCATTGGCAAACAGGCTTACAGACGAGGAAATTTGAGTGATTAATATAGATTGTAAATAAGTTAATTTCGCTTGTAAAGTTAGCGTGAAATGTGAAGATATGCAAGGCCATAAAATATGAAATTTCGGGAAATCAGTTGAATCAAAGCATCTGGCACTCTGCAACGAAGTATTGAGGATCAATATACATAGACCAGCTGGAGATCTTTAGCAACTAATTAAAATCTCCTTTACGCATTCCTTGCACCACAACAAGCCTTCGCAAAATTGCGGGCACCTTAGCCTAAACTTGAACCTTATGTGTTCAAATCCTGAAATTCGTATTTTTTTTACTAAATTTTAAAACTTTTGCTGATGAATGCATCATAATCTTAATTCTCGTAGCTTCAATTATTTCACAAGCATTTTGTCAAAGGTCCAATTTGCAACAGAAAGACCTATTCACGAACAATTATTTAGCGCACCAAACACTTCACCCAAAACTCCATGTGGCAACATTGTGTCGGAGTATACCACTCGAGTATACTTCAAGTTGCTACACTACTTCAAGTTGGTTTGAAAACTTGTATTTTACTTGAAGTACATTATCTGAGTATGTACTTGTACAAGTATTTTTTCTGGTACTTTCCAAAGAAACTGCAACTCTCGACTTCAAAGTACAGCTTTTCCAAGGACCACGCGCTCGCGCCGGCGCTTCTCTAGGTATCATCATCATCATGTTTGTGACGTCACGGGTAGGACAGACGAGAGAGACCACGCAGATCTTGGATTCCTCGGCTCGTCAGCTAGCTTCATGCGCTGTCTGGGTAACGCGCGGCAAAGCGTTTCACGCGTTGTGCTTATTTGGTGAAGTGATTTGTAGCAGGACATTTTACCAAAGTTTGAAATTGCATGTGACACGCGTATTTGTGCCAACAAACACTTTTGGCGCTGAGGTGTCGAAGCGCTCGTTATGGTGGTGTGCTCTCCTCCAGTACAAAAAGCTGGATGATAAAACTAGAATCTCCACCGCTTTATCTCTCTATAACATCTACCACGGCGAATAGGGTGTATTTTTTATTATGATTCGGACAAAACAAAGCTAAGAAAGGAATGTCTCATCAAATTGAAAATAGGAAAGCGGGAAAGCGAAATTCGAGAACCTCGTGTGCAGTGGCGTAGCCAAGATTTTATTTGGGAGGGGGGGGGGGTTAACGACATTATTATCTCCCCCCCCTCCCCCTCCTCAATGACGAGGCAGGGTGAAGTCGGCGGTACGGACGCTCACGCAAAGATTAGGGAGGCGCTTTTAAGATAAAGCGGGTAAAGCTGCATTGTCATTTTTCAAAACGGAGCAGGCTCATTTACAGGAATACGGGCGTGGTGGCTCACTGTTCTAGTGTCGTCGTAGTTGCGGAAAGCTTCCTCACAGCACACAACTCCCTCCGCTTTTTAAGGTACAACTGCATTACCAACGCGTGCCGGCCAGACAAAAAAAGGATAGCTATACTTTCCCAATAAATTAAACAGCAGCACAAAAAAAAAGAAAAAATTCGACGTTGATAAGTCAAAGCAAGTCGGCAACGTCACCGCTCTAACATTCCTGCTGGAAGCACGGAAGAGCATTCTAAGCGCTCCGTGTTCGTTCGTTTCATGGATTACCTGATCACACAGATGGGAGATTTAAAAAGCACCGGCATACGTTGCAAGTACACTGTCCGGCAATATGAAAGACCCACTGGGAGCGCGTGGCCGAGGCGGTGGCTGGCGGGGGCGCTGCGAGCGCTCCGGGCAATTCCATTCTGCTTCGAGGGAAGGACGCTCACTCGGGCTCAGCTAAAGCGCAACGCGGCAACGCGCTTATCAGATTGTGCTGAGCCCCGAGTGAGCGTCCTTCCCTCGAAGCAGAATGGAATTGCCCGGAGCGCTCGCAGCGCCCCGCCAGCCACCGCCTCGGCCACGCGCTCCCAGTGGGTCTTTCATATTGCCGGAGACTGTACTTTCGTCGCTTCTGCCTGAAAAGATCTCGGAAAGCGAGGCAGCTCCTGGCGCTGAAGAGTTTTTGGAGTTCTATTTAGGCCTGGTTTCAGTTCATGCACTCCAATGCGAGCTGCTCATATGGGCTGCCAAATGCAAGAGGGAGAAATGTGAAACGCCCCGTCACGTCTGCGCTACAGGCGGTTATTCTCAAACGTCCATAGTCTCTTCAAGATCCTAGCGGCTCTGCCCGTAACAACGGCGGAAGCTGCGGCTCGTTCTCTTCACTACGACGGTTGAAAACACACGTTAGAGTGTCAACTTCGAATGAGCGACTGCTCGGTCTAGCGCTTTCGAATGTTCACCGCGATATTGAAGTTCAAGCGGAGGACGTTCTGGATATTCTTTACCGTGAACGCAGGTGGCTGCATCTTAATGCGCAGGCGCTTGGCATAAATGAGATGATCAAGAGAGGCTGTAAATTGCTTTCTGAAATAACTCAGTTACTTTTTTATTCGTGGTAATTTCTAGTTGAAAGCCCGTAATTTGGATAGGTGAGCGCAGCGCCACCCGTTGTTTACAGTGCAGTTGCTTTTACAGCTCATTTAATATTACTTACATCACTGACATTGTTTTATATTAATTATCACCATGTCTTCGTTTTCTTATGTCCGCTTTGGTTTGATTGAACTGTGTATATTAGTGAGGATAGTTTGTTATACTTGGCCTTGAATTGCCATCTTTCACCCCATAAATATTTCGAAATATCAGTTCTATATATATCGGAGATTAACTACTGCATCCCATAAAATAAACATGAATGAAGAACTATTGCCTATTTTATTTATTTGAGCATTTTCTACCCCACAAACACTTTTCCATAAAGCATATAAGTTGAAGATGTATGTCCGCGCTCCTATGCTCCATGCCCCGTGAGCTCACTTTACCCGTGCGAAACAGACCGCGTGAGCAGGAAAGCGAGCGGGCCCTCAAGAGGGGGAGGGGGGGTTATTGACCCCCCCCCTGCTTACGCCACTGCTCGTGTGATAAGTAAACCAGTGAAAGCGACTCCCTGTATCCTGTCAGTTCCAATCTGTTCTGTGAGTGCTGGTCAGTTATTAGTTCCGAGTTGATTCCCCCTTTGTTTTTTTTTGTAACCCAGTAAACGAACATTTCCTCAAAATAACTGTCAGGAAGAAGCGGTGGCTGGCTTCCGGAGTAGTTTCAACTAAATCCCTGTGAATTACTACCGTTTGTATGTTTAATTTTTGCGGACCCAAATGCGCATAATGCGTGATGCGCTTCTCAGCGAGCCATTTTCATTTTGTAAGCAATTCTTAGTAAAAATAGGATTGAACAAATTAATGAATCGTCTGAATTCGCCGGGCCATATGGCCGACAATTTAAGAATTTATGAAAAGTTCTGCTTTTCTTTCGAGCAGAAGTCGCGATGTGACAAACTTCTTTGCCACGTATTCGGTACGGGAGGAGCTAAGCCTCAGTTGCTGACAAGCATTTGCTCGTCAGCAACTGTCGAGTCACACTTGGACAGAAGCGTCTTTGGCAAGCTCAATTATGCTAAAAACAAGTGTGCGGCGCTTTGCAACACAACTGTGCGCGCGTGCACAGCTGAGAAGACAGCACGTCATGTACTCCGGTGAATGCAAAACCCTTTCCTACAACAACCTCCACAGATCCCCCCCCCCCCAAAAAAAAAAAGAATCAGAGAGGCTGTGCATAGCCCTGACGCACGCCGCGCACGCTGAAGCTTCAGGCTTGTTTTTGAACGTTTTATTTTTTATATATATAAATAAAAAGCAACTTTAAGGCTCTGGTATTCATTGGAAATATCACTCACAAAGAGTTATACGCGTTTCTTGAATAAATAAACCGTTTTTAATCGGCATAGATGCAAACTAACATAGCCACTCCGTGCTATGACAAAGCGCGTCGTTGGCTCACATCCTACCAGCTGCGCCACAGAAGGGCGCCCGCGAGGTGGCGCCACCAAAACATCAAGTATGAAAATTCACCAACCTCTAACAAAAAAAAAAAGAAGAAAAAAAAAGTACACTGTCACGTTAGGTGAAAAAGCCCTATCGTCTTTCAAGACGTCATCCGGTCATTTCTCAGAGTGAAGTAATGAGACCCCATCTCACTACATTGTTCATTTCACTAAGTGCTCTCAGGGCGGCATCATTTTGTTACATCCGGGCACTTCAACGAATTGGGCGAGGTAAAGAGGGAGAAGACACGCCGCACGTGCCAGATCCCGATAGCAGACGACAAATTGGCCCTTCATTTTTGGGTAGTACTCGTGGGCTGTACCAAACATAGCTCGCTCACTGCTGCCGCTGTGAAGTAGTTCGGGTTTCTAAAACGTGTATGGCTACCTCAGTAGCAGTATATCATGCTCTGTTGTCTTGTTTAAGTAAACAATAAGCTAGCGCAGGCACTAAGCCAGGATTTTAATTCGGGGGCGGGGGAAGGGGGGGGGGGCATGACAGAATGATGTGTGGGGGGAGGGGGAGAGGCCCCAGCAAAATAAATGATTAGGGGTGGGGCATGCCCCCCCCCCCCCACCTTCCCTTGGATACGTACCTGAGCCTCCTAGCGTACCTTCGTTCATTTAGTTTAACAGCAATGGTGTTCACCGGCAGTACTACCCTTAACCGCTACGTCTATTGCATCAGCAGAAAATGGGATCCCGATTGTACAGTTCGGAGTTCCAAAAGGCCTTGCTTGTGTTTTGCAAAACGCCATGTAAACATAATTGTTTTCTTACTCTTATTTTACTTTTTTTTTATGAATGACAATCAAACACTTTGCAGCCAGCACACCTGCGTCGTTAGATTTTCGGCGGTGCATTAAAGTAAAATGCGCACTCATTAGTCGCTTTCCAAGTACCACCTACACGTAAATATCGCAAAACGTTATTTTGGTTACAAAATAGACTACTGGACACATTTGCGATGATTTAAGCCCTATAAAGTCTTCATATGCAGCATTAAATTATGTGCAAATTCGTTATTCTTGCAAAAAAAAATATATCGCAGTTGTTTTGCATTTGGTGGACACGTTTTCCTTTCTTTTATTTTATCTAGACTTCCCGCGCATAGTTTCTAAAGGCCTAAATCAGTAGGAAAACTATCTTACAAAACGTTACTGCAACCGCATTCACTTTTCGCCGGAGATGACAGACGAATCATACTGTTACAGGGTTGTATTCATTTTTCTTTATTTGCTCGGCAGGTGACAGCAGGATTGCGCCCATTAGTCTCTTTATCGGGTGTATTTTACATTAATTTGTATATCTAAATCTGCGTATTTGCACTTAATATTGCGGAAATTATGCGATTTTCAACCGTGTTTGCACGCTAATAGGATGTTTTGTACTGCCCAGTCTACGGAGCAGACGACGCGCCAGGGTGAGAGGAGAGAGGGCATTATTCAAGTCACTGCCTTATAAGTTGATTGTCTTAAATAGTTTGTCAGTGAGAGTAAAACATCTATGGCCACTTGACTTTATCCAATTTTCGCCACCATTTCCGAAAGGAACTGATGCACCCCTGATTACCCCTGGGGCAATGCCTACCAGCTAAAAATAGACTGTACAGGGAAATTAAAGGACATCATGAAAGATTGTGTTAAAATTACTTGTAGTTTACTTTGAAAGTACATTGTATTTTTAGAACTTTACTTCAAGTAGATTGTGCCCGGTGTACTTACTATTTTGTGCTTTACTTTAAGTACTTTTTAGATGTACTTTACCCAACACTGATCATTTAAACCACATCTCTTTTTTTTGCACTTTTAGGTTGTCTTGTACAACCATCTGGAGGTAGCACCGAACCATGGAGTAGAAGGGTCCCCAGATTGTGTCGCTTACCGCAAAGAGTCTGTATTTGACGGGCAATGGCACTCTCTCTGTGGTCCCCAACATGCGCGCTGCGAAGATGGCACCCGTCAAGATAAAGGAGGTAAAGGTGACGAAAGCTAAGAATCTATAGGAATGCAGGTAGCCCGGGGAGCACAGTTGAAGTGTCCTCTGCACTCTGCCACTGACTCCACGCTGATGAAGGCCAGCAGGCTCAGTATCTGCATGAAAAAGCAGGATTATTAATCAATCACAAATGGCCATGTGACACTGCAGCCTGAAGTCCACTTTGGCACGAAGGATAACTGCCTAGAAAGTTGAAACCCATATCAAGCTGAGGACCTCGTGTGGTTGAAAGGAACCGGATGCCTTAACTACATACCTATTATCAACCAATAGCAAATGCAGAGATTTCACATGCAGGGAGTTCAGCGCACTACCTAACAGAAACAGTTGCACTTAATTACAATAAAACTTCCTTCTATTCTTTTTTTTTTCTCATTTACCCTTGCAGTTTGTAACTGCTTACATTTTCATTTTATGGAGACAAAGTAAGTAGCTGTTGCTGTTCTAGTACAAGACTCGGAATAAAACTTCTCAAGGTTCGCTTTTTTACTGTATCTTCATTGCGTAAATACTAATATATTCTAAATGTTGCATATAGTGCCATCAGCTCAAAGAGGACAAAGTGTGTGGCACTATTAGCTTGAAAAAAAAATCTGTTATATGTGACATTTGGTATATGCTAAACAATGTGTTTGCCTAAATTACTTAAAGTGGGTTCTCAAACTTTTGGTCATGAGGCATGCCTGAGCAGAGGAACCTCGTTCTTCTTGGCATCCTTGTAACGAAATGATTCACAAGTTTTTAAATTCGTTGGCAACATGACAGTAGTACGCACAAAAGAGAAATTGATGGATTTGTTTGACTTATAGCGATGCATATAGTCCGTTGCAACTCAAGAAGGTTGAGCGAGGCAAAGGAATGCCGGGGAGGAGGAAGCAGGCAGAACGCTAGAGAGGAAGACGTTTCCACCTCTCCTCTCCAACGTTCCGTCTGCTTCCCCTCCCCGGCCTTCCTTCCTCTTGCCCTACTTCTTGAGTTGCAACGGACTATAGCCAGCCGGCAACGGCCAGGCGGCGCCAGCAGAATGAGCCCACGGTTATAGCCTGTCTCGCTGTAACTTGGCAAAGGGTCAACGATAAGCCCAACATTGCGTGCCGACGGCTCGGTATGCGCTACGCATACAAGCGCAACGCACAGATATTGGAGCATGACGCAGCGAAAAGCCTGATACTTCTTCGCAGTAAAAGCACACTCCGGTGATACGTAGTCACGTTCCGATTGGCCCGCCAGGGCCGTAGCGTCCCCGTACTGGCATTTCGACAGCTTCCTGGGATACCCAGTATTTCTTGCTTCAGACACTAGGCTAAGCGGCGCCACCAGAGTGAAAGCTCACGTTTGAACAATGCAGCCGCCACTCCCAGGGATACCCAATATTTCTTGCTTCAGTCACTAGATGGCGTTAAACAAAACAGCATTGCAGGTTGCCTATAGTAACGTCAAATTTGTGCGCAGAACGTCATATGCCTACACTTGTCTGCATCATTGCCGACCGGGAACGGGGAGCGTCGTAAGTGTTCGGGAGATTTAGGGAAGGGGCCGACGGCAGTGGGGACGGGAACCATTTACCTCCCCTTCCCCGAATGTTTACTGGAAGTGTCTGAAATGTGTCTGGGGGAGGGGCGATCGTTCCCCGTCCCTGTACCGAAGCCACTACAGGAAACAAACAGCAGTCCCGACGCTTCTTATAATAGTTCTTAAAAAATTAGCATTGAAACATTCTGCGGAGAATACATTAAATAAACCGATGTGCAACTTTCTAGTACTCCGGCCACACCTGCGTATTCAACAACCCTGTCTAGCGCGCTTCTCCGAGGCGCACGAACGAGCTGCGGCGGAAAGCGGACTTAACGACCAACCCAAGAGAAGGTCTCCGCGCCATCTGCGCGCAGTATCCTCTTTGTGAAATTATATGTGGCACGTGGGGGATCCGGCATACGAGCGCACGCCAGATGCTTGGCATAGCGCACACCAGCTCGGAGCACGTGGAGCGAAAGCTCGCGCTGCAGAACCCAGGACCTGGCACTACACCTGTCGGGCTCAATCCCCACCCCTGCCCGTTTCGATCTGGATGAGCATCGTACCGGCGTGCGGTCGTGTATCACTACTGCGTGGTGCACGTTAAAGACCCCAGGCTAGCGGTTGTACTGCACTGGCTAAATTGCTCATCTACAGCGAGTGACTCGTCGCAACTTTAAATGGCTGACCAACTACACGCTGTATAAATATCCCCGCAACCACAATTATTATTATGTGGCACGATTTCAAGCTTCGAAATGCAAATTCTGCAAATTTTCGTGGAGAAAGCGATCGCAGCGATCGTGTTCGGTACCACGATCGGCGGCCTTTAGCGCGGGCACCAGTTTGTCACCTCTGATTCAAATTACAACCCAGCGTCAAACGATTCAACACGTGAATCGGGAAGCGAGAAAAACACTCCTCTCTTCCCGCCTCCATTTCCCTTTTTTTTTTTTTTTTTTGCCGAGTGGAATTGCAAAGAAGGCTTTTAAGTTCATTCATGCTGTTGCGATTGGAAAGATATGTTCGTTGTCCTGAGTTTGTTTTATTCTTTCTGTGTCAAGTCAACTTTACCAACACGCTCTACGGTTAATTTGAATCGGTAGCGCCCGTTTTCATCGCTCATGTGTTCCCTGCTTTACGTTGCTTCAATTTGGTTGGTTTCGGTTTCAACCGTGAACGCAGCTGTGTTGCTGCTTTATGTCAGTTTCGCCTAATTTTAAGATACAAATGTGTCTCTTGCAGAAAAAACAACAACTAATTAAACAGTGGTACTGTTTAATTTCGGCTCAAAACCACTTCGTTGCTTCAAACCGAAATTGCGGGCATTTTTTTTTTTTTGCGAACACCTTTGGCGGAATTTATTACGTTCATACTTAATTTCGGTCATGGTCAACGACGAAACGGCTGAACTGATGCAGCTGGATTATTACCATAGTTTACTACAGTATCCGATGACACCAGTTTCCAGAAAAATAAACTAATACACTAATACATGAATGCATAATGAAGAAGCAGGTCGACAACCTAATCAATGTGCTGAATCGAAAAGAACACGTAAACTCACAAGTTATGTTTGGTTTTCGTGGGCAAGTTTTCAATTTCCCCGGTGTGTGTGTGTGTGGAGGGGGGGGGTGAAACGAGCTTCTAGGGGGACCCAACGCTTTACCCCTAGCAGCTTGGGGCATCGCCTTAGGGTTTGGCTCCTCCCGTCACTGTAGTGATTTAGCACGAGCCACTACCCGAAGGCTCGCCAAGGCATTGATTATCGCGAGTCCAAGCTGGAGTGTTCACGCCCAGTGCTCGCGTCCATTTTATGAGCTGCATTTGAATATCGTCATCTTAGGGCAATTCCCGTGACTGTGACAACACAATGCGATCCACGTTACTACGTCATCAAGTTTCGCGAAGGAGGCACTGAAACAAAATCTCCACTTTGATCCCTGAAATTCAGCCGTGACAAAGACGTTTCTTGGTCAGTGGCGCAGCGTGCGAGTATACTTGGGTCACATAGTGCCAGAAGCTCGTGTTAAGTGAGAAACATATCGCAACCCAATAGAGTTGCACGACCCCCAACCGCATGTAAGCGATTAAGCGAGCGACGAGACAAGCGACGGCGGCGAGGACCCGCTATCGCTCGGTCAGTCGCGCGACGAGGCAAACCGCATGAAAGCGACGGGAGAGAGCGAACAAGGGGACGCGCAACGTTTTTCTACAAATCCAAACACCGAGCGGCGCGACGAGCTGCAGTGACAAGTCTCCGTCGCTCGTCGCTGATCTCCTCGCTTGTGGTCGTCGCTCGTCTCGTGTCACTCGCTGAATCGCTCACATGCGGTTCAGCCTTTACAGGGGCCGTGCAGCGATATCGGGTTGGAACGGCTCTCACTTTACATAAGCTTAATGGTATGCGGTAATATGAGCCAAGTACACTTGCACGCAGCGCCACAGTGAGTGGCAAAGTGAGCTGGCTCATTTCGAGAGCCAGCAGAAAGGGTTAAAATTGCGCATGGGGTACGCTTCCGGGATGCCAAGTCATGTGATCTACTGCCACGGCACGACAATAGGAGATAGTGGCAAACCATTCCGACCTGCCTCCCGAAATATTTTTAACGCCGCCCCCATTATGAGGCGTTTACCTCTCCGACCTGAGCTTCCCTGAGCATCCCGCCGCAGCCGCACCCTGTACCTGCATAAACGCCCAACTCACACAAGTTTTCTATTGATGATTTCAGACGGGGAAAACGACTACATCGGTTGCGACAACCGACGCAGGTTGTTATAACGAAGGGGCACGGCACTTCGAGGTCGCATACCATTTCAATGATGGACAACACGCCGTTCCTGGACTTGGCGTAGTGAACGTTTGGCTTGAGTTTGGGAGCTGCGTCGCCACTGTCTTCGTCTCCGCCCTCTCTTCCCATGTCTAGAGAAAAAGAAGGAACGCGGCGTATGATTACAAAACATTCTAAGAAACAGCACACACCGAACGGGGCAGGACATAGCCCGGAGGCTATGGGCAGGAGAAAGAAATACACGGGCCAGATAAGAGAATTGTGCCAGTTGGATGAGGTTTGTCTAACTAGCTGTATACCAACCGGTCCAGCATGTCACTTTGTCAGAAAACAAGCCAGAACACTTCTGGGGCCTTCCTCTACGCCCCACACATGAAGCTTCTCCAGCTCGGTTTCAGTGGCTCGAGGGAAGTGAAAAAGTAAAGGTTCATATGTACTTTTTCACTCTACAGAGCGCGACGCAGTTAGCACGAACAAGCAATAGCCGGTGTTGTTTTTCTCTCAGAGTTCACGGGCTGTCATAAAAACTACACATGCGGTGAAAAGCGGGGCCAGTGGCGTAGGAATATTTTTCAGGGATGGGGGGGGGGGGGGTCAAAATGCATGTGTGTATTACAGGGTTGATTGGTTGGATTTCAGGGGGGCTGAAAAGGGCCCTTCCCCTGACTACGCCACGGTGCGCCAATTCGAGCGGTAAAAGTGGGTGCTCGCCAATATCCTGTCTGATCAAAAGCGAGTAAAAGCGCCCATGTCCCGTTCGCGCTAGCTGTGCCGCGCACTGTATGTCCCTGTGCCCCTAATCTACATTGCACAGCGGGACTAAGCGGTTTCTGCTCTGCCGTGGCTGTTCTCGCAGTGCACAGTCAAAGCCGAGAGTCAACAGCGCCTCGGAAACGGTTTCACTTTCAATCCGAAGAATGCGCCACGCAAAGGGGCCCGGTGTCGGTCGTGCGCCGCAGTACGGCGCGCGCTCCTCGTCCTGTCCTCGGGTGTCAAGAGATCAGGGAGGAACGAGTCATTCCGCGGATGGAACAAAAGGTGATCCTAGGCGAACCGACGAGGGGTCCCATTGTGCCTGTCCCTTCGAGGGCAACCGACCGTGGCTACGAAACTTCCGCGTCCCCTGGTTTGCCGACCGAGTTCGTCTCTCGCGTGACCCCCTAGCCGCCCGTGCCACGAGCTCTCGCTCGCTGGTGCTTTCTGGTCAACGACCGTCGGTTCTCGTGGAAAGAGAGCGCCCTTCAGGAACGCCTGGCTGAGCCTGAGCGGCGACGCCGGGCTAATTGGCGCGCTCGTCCGAGACGTGTTGGTCGCGATCGATAGGAGACCCTTCAAACCCGAGGTCCCCGCCAATATACGGGGTGTTCCACATCCTAAAACAAGTCTGCGTTCATCATTCCTGCAGAACACGGATTGATTGTCTCGTGTTCTGAAGGAAAATTGACTTAGACCTTGAGTGCACAAAGTGGAGGAAATTCCCCCGCGAAAACTACGCAACACAAAGGACGGCGACGTATTGGTCTGGTCACTCCGAGGACTTAGAGAGGTGGATATCGGTTGGGATAATTAAGTGGTTGGTGACCTTGAATAAACAACTTATAAATTAGCATGAATAAAGGTATAGTTTCATAGGAGAAACTTGGTCAGCATCATTGAGAACTTAACTTTGAATGTGCTGTCTAGGTTTGAGCTTCCTAGCCCATAGGAAACCAGAACTCAGCGTATTCTGTACTCCGTTCACTCCCAGGCTGACAGTGCGGTGGGAGCTACTCTCTCGCCGAACCAATCAGCTGCCTCCCCTTCGTCACCTGACCTCACTCTCTTATGGAAGAGAGCGTGTACCCCTGGCGAAGGACCGACGTATGACCGGCCCAACGCATAGTAGCCTTCTACGCATTGTTAGCTTAGGGTGAACGGAGCATAATGACTGCATCTGCACGCCAACCACCGTGAAACACCCTGTATATTCGTGCCCGGGACACCGAGCGCGAAAATGCGTTGTTCGGGAGAACGTTTCACGCTGCACGAGCACACGGAGTTTCGCCTCGATTCATAACCGCCGCGAAGGTAAGCACTACTTACTTTAAATTGCGCGAGAAGTAGGGTATGGTATGACCCAAGTTTTAGTTATGGCATACACGCGTATTCATTTCAACATTCTAGGCCATTCGGCCCACTGCTCCCCCCCCCCCCCCCGTCTCTCCCTTTCTCGGAAGTTCTCAGCAAAACACCCACACAACAATATTTTAGCAGAACTCCATAAATCGTAATTTTCCTCAGAAGAACTGTAGAAAACGATAATACAATATTAATTATTACTATTCAGAAACTCAGGAACGTATATACTTTTTTTTATTGCTAGGTCCCACATATTTGCTTTCATGGGCCCTATAGATCACTTAAAAAAAAAAATCTTGAATTTCTGCGTACCACTTTGAAGAGATGTAATATTTCCGAGGATTATACATATTACGGTGAGAGCACGAGCCGAAATTCAAATTTCACTATTTCCGTAAATACTTTTTATCCCTCGAAAACTTTTTGTAGCCACCACAGTATATTAGCCCCTGTAAAGTTCCCGTGTACACCAACACATTGAGGCCAAAATAACCTTTACAGAGGCTCAGGCACGTATCCAAGGGGGAGGCCCATGGGGCCCAGGCTCCCCCCCCCCCCCGAAATCTTCCATTTTGCTGGGGCCTCCTCTCCCCCTCCCCTCATACAGCATTTTGTCATGGGCCTCTCCTCCCTCCTCCCTCCCCCCCCCCCCCCCCCCGAAACAAAATCCTGGCTACGTGCCTGCAGAGGCTCGTGGTGATAGGATCGATGGTATGGGGCGCTTGTAACACACCTTTAACGTTTAGACACCACATGGGGCCTCGCAATCGAGCTGAAACGGAATGTCTCGCAATGCTGACCACGACCCAGTGAATGAGCAACGGAAGTTCCAGTATAAGGGCACTTCTAACCTGTTTTTTTTTCTTTCGAGCTTTTTTTTATATCGAAATTTTATTAAAGTTGGCCTTTCTTTTTAATGCATATACGCCCAATAATTTATGTCTAAGCAACACACGCAAGTAGCTGAGACATGTACAAAGAACTCAAAAAGAATCCCAAGGAGCGTCAGCGGTTCATTTCGACAACCCCGAAGAAGTGAAACGTAGGCAAACAAAAGTTGATCCCACCCTCATTATGGGTTCTGACTTCATTGCGACCCACACAAAAACAGAACAATAGAAATAACGATTTAACAATCACACATCGAGACAAAGTTTCGCTATATCTCAAATAAAGTCATTATAGGGAAGCATGCGTGTAGATTTATTAAAATTGTTCCACAACTCAACAGTGCGAGGAGAAAAAGAATGGTTAAACAATTGATACGAGATTAAAATGGTTATGATGTTAAAAGGACGAGACATCGCGATATATATCGCGTTTTCAGCACTATGAAATAATTAGAAGTACATTTTAATAACGTAACAAGGCTGTCCCAATCATTTATAGGCAGAAACTTCGTCGTTCCGTGTCATATCATGGTATAGTCTACGGATCACAGAAACGACCGTGTACTATTTGTGCCGCATTCGAGGATTGCTCCCAGGAAAAACCTCACAACGGCTGTGAATTTTCCCGGGAATATTGCTTTTGTTTTTTGGCTCGCTTCCGACTTTAGTTTCTCTATTTTGTAGCTAATAATACTCGGCAAAAACCCAACTGAAATATCGAAGAAACCATGTAAACACAATTTTATAAAGCCTCAGGCATTTCAAACGCTGACGGCAGTCGGCCCAAGTTTGTTATGCCCGGTCAGAAGTACTAGAAATCGACAGAATGAACTCCCGACTAAACAAATATTCAGGTGAAACTCCGATATACTGCAATTAACGTAATATCACCTTCACATACATACGGACCTTTTTAGAACGAACAAAACAATTGTTTCTCGCTAAATAAAGACAGCCTGAACGAGCGGGATTATACTATATTTTGAGATAAGACTGCGGTACAAACGCCGTTGCAGTACTGGTTTTTATAAAAACCTAACCAACTTTGACAAATGTATAGGAATGTCAGAGGAATTTCCATTTTCGTTCGGAGTAATACAAGAGGCACCGAGTGAGTTTGGTGGATGGAGTATTGTTCCACTGCAAGAAACACGCTCGATTATTGGTGGTTTTGATACACAAGGTCAGCATCGGCAGAATCCGTTCATACACCACGTGTTTACGCAGTACAGGAACTTTGTAGGGAAATAAGGCTTTCGTCCGCTGAAGTTAACGTACATCACAATATGATGTAGCGAGGCTGTAGCCGATGTTAGCACCTTTCTACGCGCCAACCGACATCTGAAAACGATAGGTCCTAATTTTCTTTAGATGACAAATAAAACACCGATTCTCGCACGAACGTCCTATGATACAAGACACAGAAGGAAAATATCTGGAATCATAGATATTGCTGTTGCATATTTTGTGCCAAGCCAGTGCGAGTAAAAAAAAAAGAAAAAAAAAGAAGATTTCATCGAAAGTTTGTCTGGTCCCGGCAACATGATCGAATCTGAAAACCTAGTTTGGTCGAACTGCTGAACGGACATTGAAAACGGTCCATCGAACGCGGAAAGCTGACTCAAGAGCACATAACGATCGAGTGCCCTGAATAATAGAGCAAAGCGATAGAAAAAGTCACCAACCTAGGCGAGTCCTGGCACCATTCCTGTGCTGTAACGTCAAGATAATGTTTTGATAATGTCCATAGCCCAAAAAAAAAAAAAAATCCCCAACAGCTTATTTTCTAGTTTTTCAAATTCATCAATGTTGTACAAACACGTAAAACACACTTCCTCCGTAACGCACGTGATAACGTTGTTTTGTTCCAAACGACGCATTGTGTCAGTTTAAGCGAGAAAAAAAAATACAGCAGGAATCCCCATTCAAGACGTAAATGAGAATAGAAAAGGACAGACTCACCCACAAACCATATTCGAAGCTTCTTGAGCGCTGGATTAATCGACATCCGTCAATACGAAGTGATCAATGGAACTAGTTTCAAAAAAAGAGATACGAGCTCAAAAAGCTGAAACCGAAAAGGCCGACACGAGCAGACGACAGAGCAGACGACAGAGCACCCTCGACTGCCGGCACCCAGATCGCCGCAGACGCCGCCTGGAAACCGGCCCACGAACTACATTGTGTATACAGCGGATAACCAACAGAGCGAGAAGATGCCCTTTGCAGCTCTTTTCGGCTTTTGATTGTTTTTTAGTTTCGCTAGCTTTCGGCCACCCAAATTACCTCCAGCTGAAAGAAGGATGCGGCATGGTCGCTTCCTGGAATCCAACGGCATTATTGCGATCTTGCGCGTACTCACACAGAGCCCCTTTCTTC
The DNA here is from genome assembly GCA_037355805.1 of Ixodes ricinus. NCBI lineage: Eukaryota > Metazoa > Arthropoda > Arachnida > Ixodida > Ixodidae > Ixodes > Ixodes ricinus. The sequence continues at coordinate 50,215 of JAZHYW010011167.1, read as the reverse complement.
TCTCTCTCTCCTCTCTTTCTTGAGTTCCAAGGTTCCGACTTGAAACTTTAATGTTTCGGGACGGGATATAAGTGGGGAACGGTTGGTTTTCCTAGTTTCCTCCTCGAAATCGAGGTAAGTGAACCTTAACGCTAGCCTCAGGTTTGTTTCGATAAGCTTTCTGACCCAGGGAGTTTGCGCACCTTACTCTCTTTACCCCCCCCCCCCCTTTTTTTTTTTTTTTTTTTTTTTAAATAGCGTTTTTCTTTGGTCCGGAAACCAATAAGTCGTTTTTCGTGTTTTAGTTTTTATCTACTTCTGCCGAGTCGTGACCGGTATTCTTTTGTGAGCGCTCAGTGCAACCTCAGCTGGCACTGAAAAATAAGACAAAACGCAAACAAGAGGAAAACTAAACTACACAGAGCAAAAACAAGCAGGGTTCTGCGCGCTTAAAAATGGCCAGAGGAAGTGACAGAAACCGCATCTTCTCTCCACGCATAGTTCCAGTCTGACGACCGCGCCGTTCCTTTATTGTATTTACGCGATACCCTTTTGAATCCTTCGTAACCGGAAGTGGACCCGACTACGCAGTGTGAAAATAATTCCAGAATCGGGAAAGCGTCACCTGCTCGCGGGTAAAAGCGTTCAAAAATGACCGCCAAGCAAAAGCAGCTAAATAAAAACTAGTGCAAAACAAAGCAAAAAACAAAAAGAGCCTACATATAACGTTTGTTACCCGAATACTGCTCCACTTACGACACTCTCAACTTCGTGATACGGAACTTTCAGAGAAACAAGGGAAAATAAGCAGGAACGACATCCGCCGGTGTATATATATACGGAAACATGCAGCTGGCACAGGTGTCGTCACGAAAATCGCCCGACTTCTTGTAATATACGCTATAAAAGTGCGCATTGTTGTTCCGCTGACAATGTCCTCTACAAGACGAATTGTTCATCAGGTGACGATCAAGACGAGTGTCCGCAAGCGCACGTCATCCTGGCTCATAGACGTGCGCTTGCATGAACAAACTCGAGCAGGAAAGTATTACGAAGGGACTGCGGTCCCCGTGGTTAGCAACGTGTTTGCGTGGTCGGTCAAGAACAGACGTAAAAGGCTGGAAGGAGTGTCCGTAGAAACGAACAAAAAAATCGGACGGAAATCGGAGCATTTTTTTTCTCGAAAAACGAGCCACTGGAGGGAATTTACAGCATGGAAACCGCGCTGCACACTTCGAAAACAAAAACTTGAGATTTCTGCGCGGTACATTCCATCGTGTAATAATATATAATAATAATAATAATAATAATAATAACAGCAGCATTAATCGAGAGTTTTAGTAGATCGTTCCGATACCTCCGATACCCCCGATAACGATACTATATATGTAAGCGCAAAGGCGGAGGCAGAGTATCGGGTATCGTTAACGGAGTCATCGGAACGATCTACTAAAACTCTCTAATAATATAAAAAAAGTGCGCGACGAATTTTGCACGTTTTCTTTCCGTCAAATTTTCGGTTCGTGTTTTCGGGCATCTGTTTTGGTCCGCATGGGCTTATTTAGATTTCTTTTGGAAAAGGCACTAAGAACAGTTCGCAAAGGTGAGCAACACAGATACGCTCATTCAAGAAGGGCACTACTCTGCAATGCAGCGGTTCGCTTTACTTCTTTTCTGCGAAGACAGATCATCAACCTGCTGGGAAGGGAGCAAGGGTTTGGTCGAACCCTCACCACACAAGGCCAGTGAAAATTTACTTGTTCAACCGGTGAAGCGTTAACTGAACAAGCCCCAGCCGAACAAGCCCCAGCCGAACGCTGCCCGCGGTCGGACAAAGTAAATTCAGTGCACTGGCCTTGCTATCTAGGTGGTGTTGGTCGGACTCACCCTGGGGTGTGTATGGGTGTTTGGGAGGGGGGGGGATTTATAAATCACCGCTGGATATGGCAAGCTTCCGTTTGTTGCCACAGTCACTTAATGTGTGCATGGGTGACAACCGAGACTATTACACATTTTCCTACGACAATTAGAATCACCAGAGTTAACGAGCTCATTACAGCGTTTTGTCGTCATCTATTACAGCACTCAGCCAAATCACAGAGCTCGCTGAGCGCCCACATTACCCGCCGGACGAAAACCGAACTAAGGTGTGTTCCCCTTTCTGCCAATAAATTATATCTATATACATGGTTGACGCAGATACAAAACATTACCCGTAGTTCCTTATGAAAAATAACCTCATCCCCTTTATTGCCTCTATCGTGACTGCCACGACAGAGAGGGAAACAAGCTCCATGGCAACTCAAGAGGGCGGCCCACAATTTCACGAGTGCGGCTCCTCGACAGCTTTTACTCTCGGAGTGTCTTTGTCGACCGCCGGCCGGCGTCCAGAACAGACTGCTTTCCGTAGCGATGCACTTTCTCCGGGCTATTTGGCCGACTCGGAACACGTGAACCGATTTTGGGTTCCACGAAAGGGCATTATTAGACTGAAAAGAATTCTCGAACGTCGCAATATTCTAGAGTTCCTTTGAGTCTTTGGTGAATGCTAGCGACAAATGTGAACAATCTAAAAGTTCATATATCCCCCTCAACCTCAGCCCGCCAAAAAAAGTTTTTTTTTTTTTTACGTTGTTTTTAATCTGGCGACGATCGGTTAGCACATTCGAAAGCTGCGCGGTTCAAATATTTCCGGGGAAATGTTCAACTTTAAAACGTGGTCCAGTCGCCGTCCCCACCTTGCTGCTTTAGTCACCCATTTCCGGGGAGAGACGAAGTCCAGCTTCCTGAAGTCAGCAGGTGGTGTGAGATCGTCTTCTCGGAAGAAGGAGTCGTGCCAAAGAAAGCGGCCTTGATAACGGGAGCGTCGACGACTCATCGTAACTTGACGCACGCTCCAACAACAAGACACGCAAAAAAAAAAACGAAAAAAAAACGGAGCTATTCTTTTGTTTTGGTTTGGCGCCAGTCCAACCTGAGTCTCAGCAGGCTATCCGATCGAACTGAATCCCGGTCCGGCGAGCGAGTGCCTTACGCAATGAGCGGACGAATTATAATTACGCGCGTAGCGCGATGCATATTGTCGCGACACAATCGCCATAGGTGGCAGGGGGTTAGGCTTAGGTCACGCATGCTCGTTGTGCAGAGATGTATACTCTTGTGTTACCGGGTATTGTAATTTCAACGCGCAAGGCTCAAATTATTGTAAACATTCGTTTTTTGTTTTTTTTAACAGTGCAGTGTTTTGTCAGAGGAATTAAACGGAATACACCAGGCGATGGTAAGCTACGGGGAAAAAAATTACAGCGGCTTAGCTCGGGTATGCCAGGATATACGTCGCGTAAGCTTAGGTTCAGCTGGTTATTCTTAGCTTTCCTGGTTGTCTAGGATTAGCTTGATTATCATGCTTACTGCGCTTCAATGACAAACACACACGGTATACTCATTATGTGACTACTTCGGGATCCGATGAGTTGCTGTGCGCCGTGTTGTTATCTATCAAGCAACCAAGCTGCCGCCCAGAACAACCGGACAGCGCGAGCCATGATCTCGAGCGGGTGCATGCGCGCGGCATGTGCATCGGGGACTGACACGTGTGACGTCACTGCTCCTCGCGCATGTGCAGCACGGCTCTCCAAGAGCCACGCGAAACTTTTCAACCTTAAAGCTTTACTCAACCTCGGCCAGTGTAGCTTACGCTAAAAAAGTGAAGAGCAAGCACGTGAGAACGTTTAAGTCGATTGAATATGGATGGGCCGTTCGCTCCACACCGTAAGCAGCTCTGGGATTCATACCGTGGCACCGCTTTCGTTCCTCCTCGAATAAAACGAACGCGTGGGTTTTGGAGATTTTCAGGAATTTCCAACGAGAAAATGACGGCTGAAGAAGCCCACAAATACATGATGCTGAGTGGCATCACCGTCTATCAGAAACGGTGCCCTTTTTTTTTTAATTTAGGAAAATTACATTTTCTTTGAAAATTTCCGAAATCGACAACCTTTGAATCAGGTCATGGCAAGCTATGAAACTTTGGCATCTGGTCCGGACCGCTAGAGGAATGTACAGTACGTTTCGGAGGAAACTTGACGCCTAAAAATGCGTAACTAAAAAAAATATTATATATATATATATATATATATATATATATATATATATATATATATATATATAATTTTTTTTTTTAGGTTCTTCGAGCCCAGGCGCGTTCGCTGATTCGCCGATAGCTATAAGGAAGCCTGACGCCTGAACCAGGTACAACTCGCCCATGCTTTGAAAACAGCATACACACGCCCCCGTCTGCACGGGGATATGCTAGCTCCGTTCGTTTCAGCATAATTTGGCAAAGGGCGAACGCTACGGCCGCCGTGAGCCAATAGGCGGGACGAAGTGAAGCACGTGACAATTCTCCACGGAATGACAGCACGCCGACGGTATGCGTGACACGTGCCTCGCCCCGGCGTTCTGATTGGCTCGTTCGGGTTGCAGCTTTTTGCCGTTTCCAAGTTACGCTGGAGCGGATCATAACTACTTACCCTCTCTATGGTGCTTCTCGGCGCAAGTTCATAGCTATACACAGCAGTGGCGTCACAAGGGGGAGGGGGGAGGGGGGGGGCGGACCGCCCCGGGTGCAGCGCTCAGGGGGTGTCGCGGGGGCCACGAGCGGGGGGGGGGGAGGGGGGGGCGCGGCGGGCTTCCGCCCCGGGTGTCGCTGATCCTCGTTGGCTACTACTTACTTTCGCGATGTATTTGAGTTACCATATCCTCACGCGCTGAAGACACTCGATACAGTAAAGCATTATTTTTTTCCTCCACCGGACAGAAGAAAGTATCGATGATCCAGACGGATGCATAACACTCAGTTTCAGCATTCCTAGTAGGGCTGGGTGTCGATTTTAAAAACATTAACCCGATTAATCGCCATCCTTTAATCGGTTTATTAATCGGTTAATCGGTCTCGTCAAAATAACACCTATATTTTTGTTTTCTTTTGCTAAATATGTGCACGTTAAACGGCCCAATAATTTCAATTATAAATCAACTTTCATACGTAGTTGAGAACAGTTAAAAAACAATCACACTCACAGATTGTTACTTCAGCTGCATGAGGCAAGGAGCTTTGTTGATATTCTCCGGCCAGAGCGGACTCTTTTTATTAAAACATGAGGAAGATACACAGAAAGGGGGGACGGTCTTTCGCTCCCAGTAGTTTTTGCTGCTCTGAACGGACACTCGAGCGGCGTTCAAGTGGCTGGGACACGTGTAACCTTCTGCAGTTGTCTGGGGTTACAAAATTTGCCCTTACAGTTTACTTTAGGCTAAAATTCCACTTAAAATGTTCCCTTCATATAGGTATGCTCGACCATGTCTGCTTGGTGAAAGCATTTAATTTTTATTTTAGTTTGTTTCGTAAAAATTTTACCATTAACCGGTTAAAAGAAATTAATCGCGATTAAAGCATTAATCGGTAGGTTAATCGATCAATTGCCCAGCCTTAATTCCTAGCCTAAACTTTACTCTTCCTTCAAGACACCGAGAATCTTCAAGGCTTACGTTTGCTGCGCACAGTAACTAAAATTAATGGATCTCCTTGCGGCGGCCTGCTCGTTTCCACGGCGCCACACGTAAGTGGACTCCTGACCCGGGGAGTGTCTGCCGCGCAGCCGGGGCTTTTTGATCAGGACCCTGGTCAGGAGTCCCCGTGCGTGTGGCGTTGAGGAAGCCACCAGAGGATTCCTCATTTCCACGGCGCCACATCCTGCTTTATATCACTTTTCACACAGGCCCATATCTTGTACTCAAAGGCTAGCTTTCTAGGTGCTCTACTAATTTAGGAGCACACGCTACTGCAATAGAACAATGGTCGATTTGCGTCCCAATTTCTTTATTCGCGCCACTGACAGAATAGGTCACGTCGGGTGAGTAAACGAAAAGCACAAAAAAAAACGAAAAATCACAAAAAAAAGACAACCGAATTCCGCACCGCACAGTTTACCGGCCCAACTACCTGGAAATAATAATTATAGAATCAAAATAGCGAGCGTTATGTCGGCGTAACTTGCACGTGTTTTTTCTTCTTCTGTTTAGCTTAATATACTGACAGCAAAAGCGGCAACAGCATCCAGGGTCCCCAACCGATTCGTTGAAACGCAGAACTAAAACACGCCCCAAGGACGTCGGCGAGCCCGTACACCGCCGCTCCCAAAAGTAAACAGCAGCCTCCCAAAGCAGAGTTGGCACATTCCGCCGAGAGAGTCGCACGCGCACGAGGCGCGAGGAGAGCACGAATGCAGAAACCCTCACCTGTCATTTTCAGATTATCCCGCCCATCAATCCGGCGTCGAAGAGTGCAGACGAAAAAGGCGCGCGTTCGAACGCGAGCCGAGTCCAGAACCCCAGGTCAGTTCCTCCCGAATACCAGGCCGGACGGGGCGGGGCTGGGCTGCGCAGGAAGTGGCTTGTTCTGCGCCGTAGGATATACGACTCCGAGATACAGCTACTTCCTTCGCTGCCGCTACCGCGCTTTCCCTGCACAAGAGCCAGCAGCCCGTCAGTCGAATGAAAGGGAAAAAAATAAATAAAAAAAAGCGCTCAAAGTCGGTTTATGCCTTTGGTCTCCTGGCACTGCGCACTTCGCAGTCGCCATGTGACACCCGAGGCCACGTCATGGCTTACAAGTCATCGCGGCCTACACCTGCGCGCTCCACCGCCCCAGACGTGTACAACCCAGCAGCAGCCCACGTAACATGACGTGGCTCAAAAGAGGCAAAGTATGATTCCCGACATTCAATGTATGTCTGTAACTTTGCGGATGTTAGGTGACATTCAGCTTTTGCAGTATCTGCGACACCGCGACAGAAGAATATTTAATTGTGCTGATAGTAGGTCGAATGAAACAGCGTTGATTCATTTCAGCCTCTGCAGAGTAAGGCCAGACGATTTCATTGTGCTTCGCATGCAGACACTGATTAATTGTCGAGGGAAGGTTCGCAAGGGAAGGTCGAAAGGGGATCTGCTCAGTGCTAAAACCATGTTTGGTTTAGGGTGACTGTCAGTTCCAAATAGCGACAGGACGGAGGGGCGGGAAGGGGGCAATAATTTTGCATGCCCAGGTATATATGCCGTAAGAGGTATTCGATTTACCGCGATCTAACATAAATTGATCGAGTCTGGGGAAAGGGAAACGAAATATTCAAAATTATAAGGAAAGGAGACGGGCAACTTCTCAATCTCAAACTTCTACCATCTCGCATCGTTTGTTTTTAGGTATACGGTATTTAATAATAATAATAAATTAATAATAAATTGTTTTATTTTTCTCGTGCCCACAAACAACCTCTCGGGAGAAATGACGACAAACATATGCAGTTCATTCATGTTGCTGCGAGTTGATAGATATGTTCGTCGTCCCTTGTGCCGAGTTTGTTTTACTCTTTCTGTGCCGAGTCAATTTTAGCAACACGCTCTACAGTTAATTTGGACATGCATTTTGACCCCGACGTCAACCGATGCTGGTGCGCAGTTAGCTGCCTCGTCATCGCGTATTCCTACGTGTTCTCTCTTCTTTATGTTGCCCTTTGATTGGAGTGCGCCGGTCCTGTGTTTTGCTTCTTCTGCCGTTTATGAGCTACTCTTTTACCATGTCTGTCGGCAACCCACTAGCCCGTCAATCCACCACTTTACGCAACAGCTCTCCTCCACGCAATATCCAACACCGCGCATGCGTCCACAGCCCAGTGGCTCGTCGAACAAGTTGAAGCCAAAGTTCGCGGAGCGCGCCGATTGGACTTCGGCGACAAAAGCGCGGCGTCATCGTCGCGACTCGCGAGAGTCCAGTCGGCGCACTCCGTAAACTTTACTCCCAACCGTTGCCTCCCTCCCTTACCTGTGTGCGTCGTCAATCAACGAAGCAGTTGTTTTTTCTCACTATTATTTTGCTAGAGGTGTGGTAAACTCGCGTGGTTCGCGTTTAGACGTTAGGAGAGTACGCGCAGTGTTAATGGCATTATAAGGCTTTCAGGGCATTGAGCCTATGCGACTTCCGGGGCCCTAAAACCAAACGGGTGCAACGAACGTTAAGGACAGGTCAACAAACTGCAAAGCATTTCCCTCCCGGTACGTGCATTAGGAAATAATTTTCCAAACATTAGACTGACAGGAGCTCGTTGGGCACTTTGTATATGACGGACTTGAGAGACGGCCCCCAAATGCGTTTAAGTTTACAAGTTACAACACACAGATCACGGGGACCTCAACAACACGCTCTGGAAGTCCGACCGCGTAGGCATACATGGTGCATGCGTGTTGTTAGGCTGGAAGTCAGAGGGTCATCGCGAACATTCGAATCGACCGATTGTCGTATTTGTTCGGCGTAATTTCACGAACCCACTACGCAAGGCGCACCAAAAGTCACATCACTAAATGGACAAGTAGCAAAAAAATATGAGATTGGTGAACGACGGTGCCAAACGTGCTGGCGAGAGCGTCTGGATGATTGTCAATTACAGGCTTCTCCTTTCCAGTTCTTCAAAGTTCTACAAAAAAAAAGAGAAAAGAAAACGAAAATATACTTACCAGGACTTCCGCAGGTCTGATTTCGAGATTCCAAAGAGGAATCGACTTGCAGCCTGTCATGACGGCGAAGATGTTAACCCGGCATTTGTTCGACAGACCACGGCGTCGGCTGTACCGAACCTCTTAGGCCGCTCGGGAAGATGCAAAAAGAGGCGACGAAGACCAAGGTACTACGTCGAGGTGCGTAAACGCGCCGGTCTCCTGGCAGCGTTCCATGGTTGCACTTGGGAAAACAGCCCGCGCAGTAACACCGGTCGCGCGAGAGCGGGTGGGTATGCTGTGACGTCGTCATTGAGAAATGCTCCTCGTGGGATCAAGGCCGCGTGAGTGAGTAATTGCGAACTAGCGAAACGCACCACTTAGAAGCACGGTCAGCGCGCCGGGTTATCGGCCGCCAAGACTGTTCGTTCGTCCGTCGAGCCATATAATGAAGGCTCTTTCTTTGCATGCACGTCGCAATTAGCCCGTCGTATACTGGTGCACTTTGCTGCTGACAATGCGGCTCTGCAGCACGTATTTCGCACGCACCGTAGGGTCCGTCGTCCTCGACAGATAAAACGACCTAGACGGAGTGGAGGCAAGGATAAATTGAAAGGTTACTGGTACAGGTCGCGGGCCTGTATCGCGCGCTGAAACAAAACCGTATTTTGTTTTTTCGCGTGCGCGCAAAATGGCGCACCGAAATAAATTTTGAAGATCCGAAATCTGAATTAGAACCGAGCCATGGGTCATAGTATAAAAAAGCTGTTCTTTTTTTTTTTTTTTTTTCTTTAATTATGATGTATTCCAAAAGCAGGAAGCTCAAAAAATAAACACGGACGAGGAATATTTTTTTTATATTTGAGTTGACTAGTTTTGATGAGTACTTCATATCAATAAAACGTGGAACATAAAGCGGTTTCCGTGTACACATGCTGGAGTTCGCGAAAATCGCTTTTATGAGGCTCCGTTTAGTCGGGCTTGCCCACTCGAACATAAAATAGCCCCAAGCCAGCCAGCCACGCCCCCCCCCCCCCAACACACACACGAAAACAGCTCCTAACACACTGTAAAAAGAACACGTAGAATTGGCAACTGTATGGCGGTTCTGCATATATGAAGGTTTAATCTACCGATCAAACATGCACGTGCAGGCAGCAGGACTACGATGTGTGGACAAGACGTTTTTTTTATTAATTTTTTTTATTTGGCACATTTTGATTAATTAGGTGACGTCACTAAGATTTGACATGCAACGTTACTAGATCCAATGCTGACACTGTGATGTCACGTGACACCACGACTTGGCACCGTAAGTCGCGTGACGTCAGGTCATGTGACGCGCCACGGTGATGAAAACGAAATCGATATTTTCTTCCGTTAGAAAGCAATTCTGCGTTAAACCGCACTGCACGGAAGGCAGATGTCTTGTCGACTGCGCACGCCCAGGACCTGCAAACAAAAACAAAATAAAGGTCCATTAATCTGTAGCTTATTCCTCATTCGAATTTTAGGGATGATTCCTACATTTGACGGATCATTCACGTTTTAAGCAGCACGGCGCAATCGTTGTTTGAGGACCCACTGGTTGCCATTCTAATTTATATAAGCTGGGAGTTCTGCGTTCTTGGAGCTTCTTCGAGTAAATTCGGAGGGCGTTTGTCGGAGTTTATTTGTTACGAGAAATTCGGAGTTTATCGGAGGCCTCGCTCACGTCACATAAAATTCAGTTCTTTTTTTATATTTTGGGGCCATGTAAGAAGCTCTAAAAGAAAGAAAAAAATCAACTAAACCTGATTTATTTTATTTATATAAGATATATACGATTTAAATCACTTCATTAAAAAACTTTTTTTGTTCTAGATGTTTTTTTAAAGAGGGAATATTCATTATTCAATCTGCTCGGTGACTTAAAACAGTGGAAGAGAAATTCACCGTAAATTTAATTATGTCCTAAAGTGTATATTAACTAAAACCTATTTAGTATTGATCTACACCGCGCCATACTTTCTGTTAGAACAAAAAGCTGCGTGATTTTTTCGTTAGTGAAAAAAAAATGTTTACTTGTTTTAATGCTTGGACAGATCAAAATATAAATCACTCTGGAGTTTCCAGTCGAGTTGTTTTCCGTCAGCTTCGTGCACACGCGGTGCCACCGTTGTCATTGCCTCTGCGGCCGGCTCCAGACCAAACATTAACGGCCTCTGCGCAGCACCAGAAATGCAAACCAACAAAAGGGAAAAAAAACAGAACTTGCGCGATGTAGAATTGTAGCCCATGAACTCAAACACAGTCGGCAAATCTCCCATCAAAAATTGTTTTTTTTTTAAGTGCGTAGTATCGTTTTATAAAAGGGGTGAACAGAAGATTCAACGAGTTCAGTCTACTACACTATACTGGGTGTTTCAACTAACTGATGCAAAAACTAAAAAAAAAATTAAAAAAAAGCTGATGTAAGTTTCGCGTGTCGAACCAACGCAGTATTGTTCAGTCTTACTGATAGCAAGTCGATACCCTTTGCGGTGTGCCAAACCGGCTAATTAACAGATGAATTAGCTCACTTTTTGAATATCGATTTGTGCGCAAACCCTTCAATACAAAAGTTGTAGAGCGTGTTGAAATAACACCCCATCGTGTCATTAGCCCAGTCTATTTTTTAAAACTTTAAAGAAAGCAAACGATATTAAAAAAAGTATGTCCCACGTGACCAAGGGAACTAATATCGCAGTTCGCTAGGAAGTAGTTACTTTGAATTACGTCTTTCTTAATATCGCGCCCTTCCTTTAACGTAAAGGCCCGTTCACACTCTTGCGAACTCTTAAAACTGGGTTCCCTAAAACCGCTTACAACGAGAGGACAAACTTTCGCCATCTATTGGACAGCTAGTGGCGCGCGCTCAAGAGTAGGCCCCGGAGTCAAGGAGTCACTGACTCCTTCCACTGGACGGCCAAAAGTCACTTCCGGTGCACGTAACTCCGGGGCTTCGGAGTCAAGCTCCGAAGCACCGAGTCCGGAGACGGTGCACGTAGAGTCAAAGGAGCTAAAGATGACGTCATTTCCTGACTGGTGACGATTTCCGGCGCTAAAAGAGAAAAAACAAACAAAATGGCGGGAGAAGCCAGGGAGAAGCTGCGTCGGTTCTGTCGCGGGTGTGCGGTTTGCTCGCTTTTGTTAATGAAAAGTGCTCAAGGTAAGACGAATAACGCGTTCGAATTTCTTTTTCAGGTAAGGCTCTTTTCGGAAAATGCATTGGACCGTATTTTGTTTCGTATGAATATGCTAATAAACAAAGTAAACGTTCATTTGACGCCGTGTCTTGATCGCCGTTGCACGGAAACTCGGTGAATATCGACGATAGTCGTGTCCGCGCTGAACAGAGCAAGGCAGGGTATGATCGCGAATTCGGTAGCCGGTTGGACACTCACGCAGAGCATGATCCCGATTGATGTTTTGTTTGCGTAGCTAAATCGGGGTGCACGTTGGCTGACGCTCGCTTCGGCCGACAAAGCCTTGATCGCCGAGCGTGTATACGAATATAAAATGTATACGAATACATTTTATAGGAAGTTCGTTACGAAGGGCAGAACAAACGTATGGCCGTATAAAAGTATCGCAACCGGCGGCGTAGATTCGCCGAGCTCTATATTTTGCGTGTGCTGACGACGTTTTTGTCGGTTTTTATAACAGAAGCTGCCTTTGCACCGCCAAGCGAAGGGCTCGATTGCGTTTGTTCGCTTCGAACAGCAGCGCTGGTGTGCACAGTCACTCGCTTTTTCTTCAACGACCTTGTCAAGACTTCTTCAATACCGGCGTCAAATAAAAGCGATCGTGCTCGCCATCGTCTGCTTCCAGTTTATTCGGAGACCGTCTGGCACAGGGGAGGAAGCGGAAATTGCGTCGAAGCAGGTTTGGAGCCGCGGCTTTTTTGCCGTTCAGTAGGCGCTCCGATGACTCCGACTCGAGTGACTCCGTTCGGAGCTAAGGGAGCCGCTACTGAACGCGCCCAGTGCAAACACGGCGGTCCGGGCATATTTTCTATTTCTCTCGCGCATTTATCCTTTCTTTCTTGGCTCGAAAAACTTTTGTCAACGTTATAAAGGAGCCTTCCTTATAGGTATTACGCACATTCGACCTCGAAAATACCGCAAAACCTTCGCTCTTGTGGAATGCAGTTCCAGGGTCATCGCATAGATGGCGCCAGCGTGCCAGTGTGTTCTCTCGTCCTAAGAAATTTTTAGAGAGGTTTTAACGACTCGTCTCTCTCGGTCGTACTCGGTTGCAAGAGTGTGAACGGGCCTTAAAGAACAAAAATAAAACACAAACACGACTCATGATGCAGTCTATCAAGGCAGAGAGTAACCCTAGTTTTATTTAAAGACATGATGCAGTCTATCAAGAGAGTAACCCTAGTTTTATTTTAAACACGACTCATGATGCAGTCTATCATGTAGAGAAGTAACCCTAGTTTTATTTTAAAACACGCACTCATGATGCAGTCTATCATGTAGAGAGTAACCCTAGTTTTTATTTTAAAACAACGACTCACGATGCGGTCTGTTATCATGTAGAGAGTAACCCCTAGTTTTATTTTAACATCAGACTCATGATGCAGTCATCATGAGAGTAACCCTAGTTTATTTAAACACGACTCATGATGCAGTCTATCATGTAGAGAGTAACCCTAAGGCTTTTATTTTAAACACGACTCATGATGCAGTCTATCATGTAGAGAGTAACCCTAGTTTTATTTTAAACACGACTCATGATGCAGTCTATCATGTAGAGAGTAACCCTAGTTTTATTTTAAACACGACTCATGATACTGCAGTCTATCATGTAGAGAGTAACCCTAGTTTTATTTTAAACACGACTCATGATGCAGTCTATCATGTAGAGAGTAACCCTAGTTTTATTTTAAACACGACTCATGATGCAGTCTATCATGTGAGAGCAGCCTAGTTTTATTTTAAACACGACTCATGATGCAGTCTATCATGTAGAGAGTAACCTCAGTTTTATTTTAAACACGACTCATGATGCAGTCTATCATGTAGAGAGTAACCCTCAGTTTTGTTTGCCAGCGACTCATGATGCAGTCTATCATGTAGAGAGTAACCTTAGTTTTATTTAAAACACGACTCATGATGCAGTCTATCATGTAAGAAAAGAGTAACCCTAGTTTTATTTCTAAACACGACTCATGATGCAGTCTCATCATGTAGAGAGTAACCCTAGTTTTGTTTTAAACACGACTCATGATGCAGTCTATCATGGCAGAGAGTAACCCTCAGTTTTATTTTAAACACGACTCATGATGCAGCCTATCATGAGAGTAACCCTAGTTTTATTTTAAACACGACTCATGATGCAGTCTATCATGTAGAGAGTAACCCTAGTTTTATTTTAAAACACGACTCGTGATGCAGTCTATCGTAGAGAGTAACCCTAGTTTTATTTTAAACACGACTCATGATGCAGTCTATCATGTAGAGAGTAACCTCGGCTTTATTTTAAACACGACTCATGATGCAGTCTCATCATGTAGAGAGTAACCCTAGTTTTATTTAAAACACGACTCATGATGCAGTCTATCATGAGAGACACCCAGTTTTATTTTTAACACGACTCATCATGCAGTCATCATGTAGAGAGTAACCCTATTTTATTTTAAACACGACTCACGATGCAGTCTATCATGTAGAGAGTAACCCCTAGTTTTATTTTAAACACGACTCATGATGCAGTCTATCATGTAGAGAGTAACCTCGGTTTTATTTTAAAGCACGACTACAAGATGCAGTCTATCATGTGAGAGTAACCCCAGTTTTATTTTAAACACGACTCATGATGCAGTCTATCATGTAGAGAGTAACCCTAGTTTTATTTAAAACAACGACTCATGATGCAGTCTATCATGTAGGAGAGTAACCCTGGTTTTATTTGTAAACACGACTCATGATGCAGTCTATCATGTAGAGAGTGAATCCTAGTTTTATTTTTAAAACACGACTCCATGACATGCAGTCTATCATGTAGAGAGTAACCCTAGTTTTATTTTAAAACACGACTCATGATGCAGTCTATCATGTAGGAGAGTAACCCTAGTTTTATTTTAAACACGACTCATGATGCAGTCTATCATGTAGAGAGTAACCCTAGTTTTATTTTAAGCACGGACTCATGAAGCAGCCTCAGGTCATGTGGAGAGTAAACCCCCAGTTTTATTTTAAACATCGCCACATGATGCAGTCTCATCATGTAGAGAGTAACCCTAGTTTTATTTTAAACACGACTCATGACATGCAGTCTATCACGTAGAGAGTGACCCTAGTTTTATTTTAAAACAACGACTCATGATGCAGTCTATCATGTGAGATAACTTATTAATAAATGACCATGATAAACAATGCAGAGATAAACTTAGTTTTATTTTTAACACACCGCACAACAATGTAGATATATCCTGTTTATTTTAAACACTGATCATGATGCAGTCTATCATGTAGAGAGTAGCCCTTAGTTTTATTTTAAACACGACTCATGATGCAGTCTATCATGTAGAGAGTAACCCTAGTTTTATTTTAAACACGACTCATGATGCAGTCTATCATGTAGAGAGTAACCCCATGCTATTGATTTTGTCACACGACTCATGATGCAGTCTATCATGTGGAGAGTAACCCCAGCTTTATTGTAAACGCGACTCATGATAAGCGGTGCTATCGCCAACTGGTAACCCTAGCTTTATTTTAAACACGACTCATGATGCAGTCTCATCATGTAGAGAGTAACCCTAGTTTTATTTTAAACACGACTCACATGTCATCATGTAGAGAGTAACCCTAGTTTTATTTAAATAACGCGGACAACATCATATATATATATATAGAGAGTAACCCTAGTTTTATTTAAATGACCTTGCACAGCCATCAT
Organism: Ixodes ricinus; assembly: GCA_037355805.1. NCBI lineage: Eukaryota > Metazoa > Arthropoda > Arachnida > Ixodida > Ixodidae > Ixodes > Ixodes ricinus. The sequence continues at coordinate 34,753 of JAZHYW010011167.1, read as the reverse complement.
ATAACCCTAGTTTTATTTTAAACACGACTCATGAGGCAGTTCTATCATGTAGAGTGAACTCCTAGTTTTATTTTGAAAATTCGGTTGCGAGTAGGTGTTCTCACATTATAATTCACCAAGTTCTATTTTTCTGTGCTTACATTTTTTTTTCCAATACCATAAAGTGAAATGAACATATAGTGGAGTATAGAATTCTTCGCGCGTATTGGTAGCAAGTATTGTGGTAAGAACTTTGCTTTGGAGCAGCTTGACGCAAATGGCGCAGCAATCACATCACTGGAATTACAATTAAGTGAATTCAGTACAATAACCATTCTTTGAATTGAGAAGAGAAAGGTACTAAGTATTTAGTCTCTCCTTCGCAAAGCTTGCTGAGGTAGTGGTGGGAATCTCGACGCTGACGTCGCGGGGTTCACCCGAGGGTGACGGTGGTTTAGAGCGGCTCGTGCATGGACTGGACATGAACATGCCCACGAACACTCCTACTTAGGGCTTTGTTACAACTATAGGGTTCCGTGTTTTCGGCAAATACCGATAAATTACAAAGGTTAACCCCCGAACCCGTCTTATCCAATTCAGGGAAACCCGAAAACCCCGAGTTGCAGGGGTCTCGAAACACGCGGCCCGCGACTTACTTGCGACAGCGGCCCAGTAACTCGCAGACAACCGGCTGCCAGTCCCTGTTCCCATTTCTCGAGCGCTAGAAATGGCATGCGCCATAGTCACCTCATCTCGCCGATTTTTTTTTCTTTTTCGCTCGAAACGTAGTTTTTGTTTTTTTTAGCGTATTCACATAGATTATACTTAGCTCGTGTTCATTTGCCCTGGGTTTGCTTTTGTTTTTTTGCCTCTCAGCTTTTTCTCGATGTTAATCACCTGTACCAACAATTCTGCTGCTGCAAGCGCGAGTTCTTCGTTCAAGGATGCATCTCGGCTTGAGAACTCTCAATCAGCAGTGAGCAACTGCCAAAGATTAAGCCAAAAGCTTAAAATTCTCGCCTTTAAAAAAAAATGCCATTAAAATGCAAGTAATTTTTCAGACTGATGCTATAAAAAATCGTTAGGAAAGCAGGAACCGTCGATTAACAGTACTTTTTTTTTAGAGCCACGTTGAGCTCCTTTAATTCCTGACAATTGAGCAAGGGGAACGACAGTGTGCTTGCTCTCTTGTCCTATTAAGAATGCCAACATGTTGGCGGGGCGGTGCCATTTAATTCTTGTTATCACACCAAGTGAGGGCCCAAAGTAGTCTTATAAACAAATCAAAGCTAAAGATGTCACTAGCAAAAACTGCAAGCTTACAAATAGCATAGAGCACACATGTTTCGCGGCGGAAACATGTAGGCACCCCGAGGTCCCCCTCCGCCTGACGTTCCGTTGGCCCTCGACCTTTCGGGGTGGGCTATCTGGCCTCTACACTGAAATGAGTTCGAAACCCCTGCTCTATACGGCGAGAAATCCTTATCTATGCGGAGAGCAAGTCGTCTGCTTCTTGCGCAGGAGTTGCCGTGACGTCAGAACAACGCCGAGCTCTGATTGGCTCTGATTGGAAGGATAGGTGGTAGACCTGAATGCCAGATGCCTTAAGGTCTACCCTCTATTTTTTTTTTTTTCGATCAGCCATGCGCTCGATCCGCATGGCCTTACTTTGTGTCGACTCGGAAAACCCGCGCTGAACCACTGGACTGTCCGCGACTCTGCTTTCTTCGGGAATCTCGCCCATTGAAGTTTTAGTAGATCGTTCCGATACCTCCGAATCCGATATCCCCGATCACGATACATATGATACATGCGCGCAAAGGCGGCGGTGGAGAAGAAAGTTTTAGTATAGATCGTTCTGATAACGATACCCCGCCGCTACCTTTGCGCGTGCATGATATCGTTACCGGGATTATCGGAACGATCTACAAAACCCTAGTGTCGGAGTCATCGAAACTATCGTTACGACGACTCCGATAAGAATACCTGATCCTTCGCTGGCGCATTTGTACGTGCGTCGTGTCGTGATCGAAGGTATATCGGAGCGATCATCTAAAACTTTATTGCCCCGCCTTCTCTCATCGGCACCGGAACGCTTTCTCCTATATTTGGGTCACGCACATGTTGCATGGAGGTTGGGGAATCCCATGCCCGTGTCCCGCTTTCTTCGGCATAAGCCCCGATAATCGCCGATTGCTTTTCCGGCGCCGAAAATTCACACCGAAAAACACCGAATCTTTGGGACAGAATAAACCCAGAAGAAAAACACCCCCAAATTCGAAATATAAATCCCGAAAACACGGAACCTTAGTTACAATCAATTCTCTGCCGTACATTCAAACCTCAGCGCGGGGCGTGCGTAGCGCCAGTTTGAACACTGTGGCGCCATCTAGCGAGCATTAGGTTCCGCGGCCATGATGAGTGGTTAGAAACGTTGGCGAAAGCGCTTTTCGGGACGCCACTCCACGTTGGGTCTGCTGGTTGGGTGCTCCAAAGTGCTGGGTATCCGACTTAGTGCGCGTCTTGTGTTCTTGTGTGCCGCGGATGACGTTTTTCAACTCATTGGGAACGTTTCTTGTACCTCATTACGGCATCCGCCAGTGCGGCGATGCTGAGAAGAGCGTCACTGAACGCGCGACCGATAAGAAATCGGGGCGGAGGTGATTACTCAAAATATTGTTTTAGTTTACAGCGATTGAATTTCTCTTCAGGTTTTTTGTCATTTTAGATGCAGTACACCGAGAATATCTTTGGCGTTTCGTGTCGTTCACAAGAATGAAATATAATCTGAACAAGGACGCGCGAAATAAGAGCATTGCAGGGAACGATCGAAGGCAGCTCCTCCGGCTTTCAGATGTTCATAAACGTTTTAATTGAGGATCCCGTGTCGACGAGCGTGTCCTTTGTCTAGAACTGAAAACAGCGAAGTCAAGATGGGCCCATTGTCGGAGCGAGTCGATCAATGACTCAGCGATTCGATATCGATGCATAGCACGTTTCAGCAATAGAAACTGGAGTTTTCTTTCCAGCTATGTTATGCACTAACTTGCAAAAGTAAGAAGAACCCAGTCGTGTCGGACGGTCAACGTAAGCAGACGACTGACTCTCTGCCATCCCGCAGGAGATCGCGATTAAGGAAAACCGATAGAACTAACTTTTGACAATTTCAAGCAACACCTGGCGGCGGAAACGAGCCTTTAACTAAGCGTTGTAGATGATAAACTCAAGTCAATGTTACCACTGCAAGATATCAACATTAAAGGGCCCTGCTACAACTTTTTGACTGGTTTTTAATTTGCACCGAACCTGAGCGCACTGAACGTAGTAACTTAATGAAACTTTTTCTTTTCTCAAAATGTCGCCTTATTTTAAAAGTTATAGGCAAATTCTCTCAGTGAGACATAGTGTACTCACTGAGAGGAAATTGCCAACAGCTCGTTCCCCTTTTCTCTTACCTCTTTTTCACTTGGAAAAAAAAAATGTTGCTAAAGTTGAAGCTTGAAGGCGAGTTGGTACGACATATTTAAAAGGTTAAAACAGCGCAAAAAAAACAAAAAAAAACGACGGACTGGACGAAGCAGGACACAGACAGAGCGCTGACTTGCAATATATACCCGCACAGTTGAGAACAAAAAGGAAAAAAAAATCAGCCTAAAAACACAAAACAAAAGCACAAAAAACGAAGTAACACTTCTAAAAAAGACTCGTCGTTTTTTTTTTTTTGCGCTGTTTAACCTTTCAAAAAAGAAAAGGTGGTAAGGATGAGAGGGGTCACTGTCATTTTGGCCGATAGTCGCATTACGGCCGAGAGTGCATCAAGGCCGAGAGGAGCGGAAGCGGCCGGGAACGGCTTTGAGGCCGAATAGGGCATAACGGCCGAGAACTGCATTAAGGCCGATAGTCTCTGAATGGGATAGTGTGGCCGCCTTCTCGGGGGTCGCGTTGTGGTTGATGACTTTAGTTGCCACCAAATAAGATAGATGTCGCCACATATTTATTTTATTTGTCAGCGGACATTGTATCTCTCGGTGATGGCAAATAGTACTGCGTTTTCGGTTTTATTGCCTCATCCTTTACGATTGATTAAACATGTAGCGCTTTGACCGTTTCGACTAGCTTTTCTTTTTTTGCTACACTCCGTGTCAACATTTTTTAACAAAGGGTGAAGGCTATGCCCTCATGAGCCAATTAGAAAGACGGAACGAAACACGTGATACTTCTTCAAGGCAATAATGCACTCTGACGGTGAGTTAATTGCAATGTTCTGACATTCTGATGGCCCATGTGTTTCTCATATTTCCTTGTATGTGTTTTCTTCAACGTTTCGCTGTAAAAAAAGATTGAAAAGAAATTTTTAAAATCAACCTTACTCATCGTTTTCGTAGCCGCCCGGTAGAATCAGAGACATAACTAATTTAGTTAAAGTGCTGGAAATTGAAAAGACACAATGAATGTTTCACTGAACTCTTAGAAAGCCGATGATTAAAATATAGGAATGTTATACCAAAAAGGCGTCCTAAATTCATAGCATTTATTTGGAAATGCGTGCAGATGCAGATGAAGGAACTACTGATCAAACGAATAAGAAATGATAAAGCGCAGAAAAGCGAATAAATAAATGAACAATTCGGATAGGCAAGGCCGGCGTACCGACTGGTGCCGGCCGTGAAGGGTGAAAACAAACCCAAAACCGCAGTATTTGCAGTCACCGACAGATACACTCTTAAAAACGTCATAAGTTTACTTTCCCGCAGAATACTGTAAACGACTTATTTTTTGCGGTTAGGTCAAAGGGAAGTTTTGGAATAATTTGCGGGTTCTAATTTTCGTGACGCGGTAAGATCTCAATATAGATTCTAATGTGTTTACATTATAACGGAATTGTCTGCGGGACCTATTTTTCGCGAAATGTAGGCGATTGGCGAAAATTAGGCCCTCTCGAAAATTAAGTAGTTTACAGTATTCGGAGCGCCAATCATTGTAATCTGAGAAGAGACCACGGCGATTGACGAGACTGAAAATATGTTAATTTCATCCACCATGCTCAATGTGGCGCCATCTGTCTTATTTGGTGGCAACTAAAGTCGTCAACCACAACGCGACCCTCAAAATGGCGGCCACACCAGCTCATTCAAAGACTATCGGCCTTAATGCAGTTCTCGGCCGTTATGCATATTCGGCCTCAAAGCCACCCCCGGCCCTTTCGCCCCTCTCGGCCTTAATGCACTCTCGGCCGTAATGCGACTATCGGCCTTAGCGAGATGCTCCCGGATGAGAGGGGGCTTTTTACTTCCGCATTTGCAGTGCGCTGTTGTAGAGGAGGCAAGCTCGGACGAAGTCTTCGCTTTTGTTATCTTGAAGCGCGCGCTCAAACAACGTAAAAAAAATGACCGCCTTTCCACGTGGTGAATTATGTTCATTGGGGCGAAGCTCTGGTGGTGCTGACGATACTGATTTTATTTTTCATATACTCGTGTTTCATACTATGCGTCAACGCTGTCAAAGCTACTGGCGCGAGCGTGGGGCTTGATCTCGTTGATCATTTGCACGCGCTCTCGCGCAAACAAAACCATAGATGAAGCCACGCGCTCGCGCTAGTAGCTTTGACAGCGTTGCACGCTAAGTAGTGCTGATGGTGCTGATGTTTTTTTATAGCTCATAGGTAGTGCTGAGTTCCGGGTTGCGTTTCGACTTCATTATTACTGCTTTATGGTCGGTGAAATGCAGAGCCAGTGGTTCTTCTCGCGGATCAGCTTGGATCCGCTAGAAGCCGTGGGAACGCATCTCCACCGCTTAAGTCAACGGTTCATGTCAGAAAGAGAATGTGTGGTATGGAACGTGGTTATATACGCATTTGAGCATTTGACCGCAGCGCCCTCTCGTCTAGAAACGTTGAGCCAATGCATGCAAAGTTTAACGCGATTATATACGCATTTGACCGAAGCGCCCTCTCCTGTATAGACGTTGAGCGGCTACATGCAACGTTTCATCCATGACAGGAAAAACGATGGACTAGAAATCCACTGGGGTCTCCTCGCACAGGTTCGAATCCTGTCGACTGCGCAAACATCTTTTCTTTTTATTTGAGCACGGACGCCGGCCGGCCGGCTCGGGTTGTCTCTATATCGAGGAAGGCACCTACTAAAACTCCTTAATGCTAGAACGTCACAACTACACACGGATGCACATTTATATATTTAACGTTTGATAGATTCTTAAAATAGTCGTGCAGTGGAATGCGCGACAACACAACGCTCGGAGTTGGTAATAAACTAATAACTTAATCTCGCAAGGGTATGCTCGGCGGCGCTGCCTATTTTAGCTGTTCCCAGTCTTGCCTCATTTGGCCACGGGTGGCGCTGATGATGAACCGACGGTGCTTACTCTCGCCCCCGACCGCCAAGTAGGCATGTCCGGTATGGGCGACGTAAAAATATCAAAACGTTTCAACCTGCAAATAATAAAAAATAGAGGGGAATCAAAACCGCTTATGGTCAAGAGGTCCAACGAGTCAAGAGGTCCAATAGCCACGTGACAGCCGAGTCAAGAGGTCCAACAAGTCAAAAGGTCCAACTCTGAGTCAAGAGGTCCAACGCGTCAAGAGGTCCAACGAGTCAAAAGGTCCAATTTGTGTCAAGAGGTCCAACGCGTCAAGAGGTCCAACGAGTCAAGAGGTCCATCGCAGTCAAGAGGTCCAACGCGTTAGAGGTCCATCTGAGCGTTATTTTTATCTTCTCTGTTTATAATTATATTGCTATTAATGGCTGCTTCTGACGGTTACTGACTGTTTGACTTATTTGAATGATTTTGGACAATACAACTACTACATAGCTATTGGCGCGCCAAGTAGACAGATACCATTTGCCACAATGTATATGTATTTGAGCCTGCAGACAATGTACAAGTTACTCAAAAAAGTAATTAGTTGTTACTAAGTATTGACGTCAAAAGTAATTTGAGTAGAGTAGAAATTACACAAATAGAAAGTAATTGAGAAAATTACTAATTACCGAAAAAAGTAGCGCATTACTTTTGTAGTTACTATTGAAGTTACTTTTACATGTTTTTTATGGTAAAAAAAACGTAAAGAGGTTTTGATTTGTTAGCAAAATTGTGCTAGCCAAATATAAATCGGCTTGTTTTTTCACAGAAAATGCTTTAATAGCATTTCTGTAAAAGGCTTTGAAAGTTTTTGCTTCCTGCATGCCTAATTGTTTTGTACTTTCTTGTTTGTTTGGTCAATGATGTACTTCGAATGTGTCATTTCTGACTTTGACGTTTAGCACTGTCTGAGCTTGATTTTTCAGACAGTGTTTGCTTATTTACAGTGTCGCGTAAAGTACGTCTAAAAAGTACTTCAAGTAAAGTACAAAGTAAATGAGAGGTTATGCACTTCAAGCAGAGTAGTAAGTACACCGGGTGCAATGTACTTGAAGTAGCGTACTATCAATGCAATATGTTTAAAGGCAAAGTACAGGCACTTTTAACACAATCCTTCACGATGCCCTTTCATTGCTTATACAGTGTTTTTTTAACTGGTATGCAATGCTTCAGGGATAATCGAGGTGCATCAGTTTTTACGGAAATGGCAGCGAATATTGTATCAGGTCAAGTCGCCGTAGAGTAGTTGTTTTACTCTCGCTGACGAGCTATTTCGCCCAATCAACTTATAAGGCACTTATTTCCATCGGTCTTTACAGCCGCTATTACCTCACTCAGAGAAATGAACAGATGATATCTCGAAAGAGTGCGTTTTCACACGGCAATATCGCCATTTTTTTTTTTTTCAAATTGGGGAAATGTACATTGAAGTCGGGAGTTTTACTTTTCTCGGAAAATACAAGTACATGTTCATAAAATTTACTTCAAGTAAAGTACCATTTTTCTAAGCAGTAGTACTTTAAGCAATCATGTACAAAGATAGAGTACTTCCCAACACTGCTTCTTTATTATTTTTTATAGAAAAACGTTGGGGGAATTACAGGTTTTCGAATAATCTTTGAATCTTTAAAGAACTTCAGATTCTGAGTTTTGGGACGAAAGGTGACGCAAAAAGGTAATCTTTGCGTTGCCCTTTAGGACGCGATTCTGCGAGTACAGCACAAACTACGGGACCACCAAATGAGTTTCAGAGCAGGTGCTGCATTTTGTTGCCTCCTTTGAGTGAGGATGCAGTGTGTGCACCTCCTGTAGTGAGCGTGAGTTTCTACGTTGAGGAGAAGCGGGGACCAGCCATTTGTTCAAATGGGTCAAGTCTCCTGAGCTTCGAGACACAGACAAACGCCAGTCTTCGGCGCTAATCCTGCAGTTACTCGGCCTCTTTTTTTGGAATGAGTCTTCATGCAAACAAGGTTATTACGGGACGCTTTTGTGTTTATAATGTAAGGGGCAGAGAAACCGTTATACAATACAGGCATGTTTATAAACGTGGCTTTTGTCTCACCTTAACACAGACCAACCGTAAACGCCAAAAGCCCAAGCTTGGAACGGGGTGATGGTTTGAGATAGTGGGGCTGCAGGCCCGGGCCCCAGGCTGTCAGGGGGCCCCGTGCCGGCCACTGAAAATTTGAAAAATGTTAGCCATTTTTTAATGAGAATAGCATTCTTTGGATACTTCACGCACTTTTCGTCTATGTATCTATCTATCTATCTATCTATCTGGCTATCTAACCTCTTACGCCGCGGGTCGATAAATAAATAAAAAAGACCGGCGCCGGCTGGGATTCGAACCGTTGACCCTTTGATCCGCAGGCAGACGCGCTAACCACAGAGCTATGAAGGCAGTCATTCAACGCACTCTAAACGGTTGTTTATATCTTTACCATAGGACGCGCTTTACAGCGCTGTCACATACCGGTAACGCGCGTTCCATGCACGAGGGCTCATTCCGCTCTCGTGAGGCTGAGCACGGCTGCTAGCTCACCCTCTCCCGCGCTCGGGAGAGGGTGATGTAGCGGCCGTGCTCAGCCTCACGAGAGCGGAATGAGCCCTCGTGCATGGAACGCGCGCGCACCGGTAGCTGTGACAGCGCTGTAAAGCGCGTCCTATGGTAAAGATATAAACAACCGTTTAGAGTACCGTTGGTTCAGACTAGCTGAGACGCCAGAAAGTCTGGTCGGTACCATTTTGAGTGTTTGTGCGTATGGCGCGTGCTTTGCTCGCCTTCCTAAGTGACACAAACGCACGTGCTGGGCTGCGGAGATCGTGCGCAGGGCTGTGAAAGTGTCAACAAATTTAGAATCGCCTCAAGAGTGGGCTGGCGTATCTAGAGTGTGCCGGCCACCTGACGAACGCGCATAACTCCGCACCGTTTGATGCTATTCGCATTAACGTAGATAATCATTCCCAAAGAATGGGTTCTGCTGATTTTTTAACTAAACATTTTATGATGCACTTATGTACTTTTACGCACTATTGTATCTTGAAGCCAATAGTCTTTACTTGAAGGTGGATAGTGTATTTGTGTATTTTATACATAGGGCTGTTCGTTTTCGGGTTTTATGTTTTTTTTTAAATTCGGGGGTAAAAATCGGGTGCTATTTTTCAAGCTGATAATCGGGGAGAAATCGGGTTTCTTGTGATACATTCCGAAATTCTGGTTTTTTTCGGGTTAAATTTACAAATGTACTCAATAATACATTCGCTTTTTTTTTTTGTCGAAGTGTATTACGAGTTCTTTTATGCCAACGCGTTAAAATAAGGGGTCTGTTTCATTCTGATAATCGGGGGACATCAGGGTTTTCGAGCTCCGATTGCCGTCCGCGGCAATCGGACCCGGGCACCATCCGCGGAATCCTCCTCTCCCTCAGGTGTCAACAAAAACCCCGGCCGTTCAAGGGACAGTCGTCTTCGATCAGATATTTTGCTATCGAATAAACCTGTTAAGTTTTCCCGATCTGTTTACGCGACTGACTGGCTCGGACGTTGTTCGTAAGAAAGGTTGGACGCCAGCGAGATGCACATGCTACCCTTGAGACCCTGCTGGGCGTCGACACCTCAGCGGTCGAAGGGGGTTGATAGTGCATTTCACAAGCTGCGTGCAGCAGGGCCGAAGCTACGTGGCGTGACGAGGTGGTTCCACCTGCACAGCGGGGGACGGAAATGTCCCTCCGAGGCCCCAACGCCTATTGTCGCTTTTCCTCAGCCGGCCTCTGTAGAATGTCAGGGTGAGTTAGGCGCGCCCGTCGGGCGGTTGGCTGAGAGTCCTGTAGCGTCCACAGTGCTGCAAGCAGCTTGCGAAATGAACTATAGGTCACTGTTGTCCCGAGGTAGGGTGGCCAGCGTGTGCGCACCACAAACTCCGTGCGGCGAAAAAATAAATAGGTTGGTTATGTGGCTTTGGAATTCGGGGAGAAATCGGGTTTAACCCGATTCTCCTGAAACATGCTCGGGGTGTAAAAATCGGGTAAAATCGGGTTTTACCCGAAAACGAACAACCCTATTTATACACCATTCATTGCACCTTGATATTTGGCTTGGTGATTATGGTGTTCTTTTGATTGTCGTTTTAGCACCACCTTCATTATAGGGGCACTGAAGTCGATTCTGAGATCGTCCTTTTGTGGTGACAACTCCATCTAGACGCTCTAAGCATCCCAACAAACCCGAAATCACAATCGTGCGTAGCTTATTATTTGCTCGTTAAAAGCGTGTTTAAAAATCGCGACACGCCCTTTTTGAGAAGAGTTTTCTTCCGAGTGAAGTGGTCGACGAAAGGCGCTTGTCGGCAAATTGCAAGAGGTGGCTTCGCCCACGGAGAAAATGAGGAGAGTTATCCAAATGTGTTCCTATCAGACTCTCTCCGAAACGAGTTATAATAAAATCATTCGGAAGCTGAGCGTATTGTAGGGCTTCATTGGTCCACACAATGTACTCCGCGAGAAAAAAGAGTCCACATGACTTTCTATTGCCCTGAGATGAATAGGCGGTTTTGTAATATACGACTTGGCATATGTGGGAATTAACACCTTTTAAACAATGTAAGATCAAAAACAACCTTTTTTCAAAAATTACTTCAGTACCCCTTTAACAGTAACCGGCCATCTCGCCTACACGAATGCAGTTCACACCTTTCTATCCATATCATTGTTTGCGAGAATCACAGTCCACATCTGTTAGGTCACAGCCCAGCACGCGCATGTTCGCCACTTAGGAAGGCGAGCAAAGTATACGTGTCGCACGCACGAACGCTGAAAATGGCGCCGACCAGGTGCACTTTTTTGGAATGGTCGATAGATATTTTGCTAAATTACTTAGGCACCAAGGAGCGTATGCATGCTACAAAAGTAGTTATACGCGCTGGCGTCTGCAACCGTAACTTTTCAACAAAAAATCTAAAGAAAATGGCACGTTCCTTCAGCTAGCAGGAGCGTGTTTGGCGCCTGTACCCACATTCCGAGCATTCTCTGTGGTGTTCGAGTAATTTGTCAAAAAATGTATTGCGTGACTCTTCGACCTTTCTTCGCCAGCGCTACTGCCAGCTTTTGATAGAAGGAAAACAGATTTTCAAGCGATCTTCCCGGAAAGTAGCGAGCTCCGGCTTGAACGTACCGAGTTGCAAAAACGGTTTCCTCAAAATCCCAATTGCTTCCATTTTTTTTATATACTTCAGCACGTAGGCCAAGGTCATACTCTGTACAATTAGAGATTATTATCAACTTTAGATAGCACGAACGCCCCTTCTTTCTCTCTGTTTGACGCGAGAAAGGCGGACGCGAGCGTATACCCGATTGCCGGCCGCGCGCCTCGCTGCCCGCCGGTGACACCAAGTTTGGATGGCGGGGAAAACTGGGAAAAAAAAACTGAGGAGAAGGATGTATTGGTTTGGGCAGCGAACAAAATATAACTTTTTTTTAGAGTGAATCTAGAGGAACGAGATAGCATTTCGGAATCAGGAAGCCATCCGCATTCAGATATGCCTTTAGATTAATTAGGTAGCTCAAAAGATCGCCGGAGAGTAGTACAACATTTCGCGCTCTCACTTTTTGCTCAATACTTCCTCTTCCATACCCTCCTTACCTCTCACTGCCTTGGTCGTATTTTCCCCTCTCGACGTCGACGTTTATGAGGCGACTGGATGATGGAAAGGGGGGGGGGGGCGCTAAGATGATTTCCTTAGTAGAAAACCTAGTTCTTTCCTGTAAAAAACAGAGAACACGTACTTATTCCGACTAAGTGTTCTTAATCCTAAATTTAGATTGAACGGAAATGTATTACAAGATGCACCGTTCGCTGTCGGTAACTCTCTCAGATGGCCACGACACTTCAAGATCTCTCCTCGAGGTCATTCTTGAGAAAAAAATAATATTTTGATTTTTCGGTCAATATCGGTTACCGGTAAATAATTTACGGTTACGGTTACGGTTTTAACAAATTTCAAATAACGGTTTCGTTCCGGTTCCGGTTACTGAAAATTTCGTTCCTAAACGGTTTTCGGTTTCGGTTACTGTTACTATTTTTTTTTCTTTTTGCTTGCCACTTCGCTTTTCGGATAGCGGCATATTGACAATCGCCTAATTCGCGTTTTTGTTTCTTTTTCTTTCTTTCAAATTACAACCATCGATTACAACTTACAATCAAGCGGTTGTAAGGTCCGTGTCGGACCTTACAACCGCTCGATTTACGACTGCCAAAATGCATGTCCCGCTTGGCGCACATGCATGCATCATTTGTTTCACTTAAAACTGTCTGTTTCGAGAAAGCATTGTACGCACCCTACCCCAGAGCACGGCCCTGCCTAGAGAGAACACATATGGCAGTCGTTCTCAAGAGCCACTTGCTGCTTGGAACATCTATGGTGGGTGGAGCCACAAGCACAGGAATTTCTGCGCATTGCCTCTTGATTGGTTCTGCTGGGTTGAAGGCGGGCTTTCGCCAAGAGCTAATGGCAGTAAAAACCAACAAAGTTCTCGGCTACTCCAGGAAGACCAACAGCTCGGCAGGGAGCTCAGTGAAGTAAAGAGGGAAATAGTAGAACTGAAACAATTCAGTAGGAACATGAATGTCGAAATCAAAGGGCTTCCAGTTGTTGTAAACGAGGACCTGACGGCATCTGTGAGAGCAATTGCCACTTGTCTTGGAACCGAGGTATCTTTGAGTGACATCGACGTTGTACATCGGGTACAGTCGAGGGACAAAGTGAAACCCAATGTTGTGGTAAAGTTCGCCTTTCGTGGGGTGCGTGACAGGATGCTTTCAGCTGCTAAGAAGGCGAGGTTAAACACCACCCACCTTGGATTTCAGGCTAATGATCCACTTTATATAAAATTATAAATGAACATCTCTGTGTCGAAAACCATATATTACTAAACAAAGCTCGCCAGGAAAAGCGAGAGAAAAACTGGAAATATGTTTGGAGGTCACACGGCTAGATCCTAATGCCGAAAGCTGAGAACTCGCCTGTCTTGCACATCACGTGTGACCGTGATTTGATGAGGGTGGTGTAACTGTTTTGAACCTGACGCAAAGAATTGTGTAACTACGTTTACTCTACTTTCTTTTCACTCTTTCAACAACAACAGACTAAGCTAGAGAACTTGTGATTAAAAATAACTGGAAATTGATTGTTATGCATGGCTACAATTTATCATCTCTTCCACGTGATACAGATACAAGAAATGGAGGTGTCGCGATTTTGTAAAAAATAAAAGATATATTGTTTTCCAGGTTTTGTCGCCTGTCACTACTTGATGATGTCATTGAAGCACTTTTATAAAGCTTGGTTGTGGCGTAATAGTCGATGTAGTATACCGACCTCCAAGCTCCTTAGTAAAATCCGTTCTGGTAAAATTCGAGGCAGTACTTGCGGCATTGTCTAATGGAAAGAATGATCGCATTGTCGTTGTTGGAGACTTTAATACTGACCTGGCTAGTGATGCGCATAATAGCTATACGCTGCTTTTAGAGTATTTCACTTAACGCAACATCATTACTGAACCTACTCGCATTACTAGCACCTCCATTACATTAATTGATCATATTCTTTCCAACTTCTGATACGGATGTCCATGCTGGTGTTTACCCAGGCTTGATAGCTGACCGCTTGGCCATTTTTCTTGTTTCAAAAAAAGAGATCAATCATAAACAAAAATCTTGTCGTCCTGAACATCGCACTAAAATAGATTATGCGCAGCTTCGCAGGGTATTAGAACGACTATAGGTATATACTCCACTAATAATTAAAACGTTCACAAATAATACTACAACTTCATTGCTAGTCTCAAAAACGTGATAACGTTGAGTGCTACAAAAAAAATTGTTATAAATACAATTTGCCGGTCTGCCCTTGGATGACGAGCGAAATTTTAGGAGTACTAAAGGAAAAAGACAAATGGTATCATAAATGGACACAACACAAAAATAATAATTACTATTTAAGTCAATTTAAACATTTCAGGAACAGATCAGTTTATGTTGAGAAAAAGAAATAAAAAAATATTACTCATCTAAAATTAGGCAAGCGGATGTAATATACTTGTAATGATTATTTTACTAATATAGGGCCCCTCCTAGCAGCTCAGCTGCCGTACGTTCCCGATCCTCGCAGCCATTGGCACCGATTACAAATAGCTTTGTAATACAATAAATTAAAATTAATGAAATAATATCAGTAGTTGGCAAGCTTAGAATAGGTAAAGCCACAGGACTAGATACAATTCCTATTAAACTATTAAAATATAATATTGATACTTTAGGGATTCATCTCTCATATTTGTTGAATCACACGTTAGAGAGTGGAATATATCTTAACGAGCTGAAGATAGCTAAAGTAATACCTATTTTTAAGGATTGGGATTCTTCTCATTGTCCAGCTATAGACCAATTTCAGTTCTAAGTATATTCAACACAGTTTGTGAAAAAATTATTATGCAAACGCATAAAGGACTTCATAACTATAAATACTCTATATTTCGCCACAATCAGCACGGATTTATACCAAATAGATCGTGCACGTCCTCAGCTGTTTTTGTTCTAACTCAACATCTCAACAGAGCTCACCATGAAAATAAGATTGCCTTTATTGTATATTTAGATTTAAAAAAAAAACATTTGACACCGTTAATTATAGTATCTTGCTTTATAAACTCCATCAGTATGGCTTTTGGGGGAAAACGTCGGAGCTTTGAAAGCGTCGGAGCATTGAATGGAAAGGGAACATTAAGAAAATTAAGAAGAATATTGTTGAAATCATCAAGGAGGATGAGATGGATGATCTGGCAAAACGAATAGTTAACCAAACAAGGTCTTCGCTAAGTCTAAAATTTTTTTTGAAAGATCACAAACCGGATATGCCTTTTTGCACAGTAATCAACGAACTCGGAACGTGGCAGTGCAGCGTCTCTGAAGTTTTTGCAAAGAGGGTTGAATGTAATTCAACTGGAGGGGAGTCTTTCACTGAGAAATTCAGAGGCACTGATTGATGTTCTAGAGGGCTTTCATGGAAGACAATGCACTGTAATGTCAATGGACATTAAGGATCTATACTATTCGCTTGAGAAAGTGGGCTTGATGCAAAGAGTTCGGCAGGTGCTAGAGTTAAACCTGGTAAACTTTCAGTCCAGGACGGGCATCGCCGTCGACAGTTTCCTTTCACTTCTTGATTTGTACCTTCAAGCAACAGTTGTTGAATTTAATGGGCAGAAATATGTTCAAAGAGATGGAGTATGCATTGGATCTTCGGTGGCTCCGATGTTAGCAGAAATCTATCTCAACACCTTAGATAGTTGCGTAAGTGAAACACTTAAAGAAAATAACTTGAATGGTTGCATTGTTAAAAGGTACGTGGATGATATTTTTATTTGCGCTTTTCGACAGAGTGATGCTCAGGGTTTAGAATCGATGATAAAAGCAGCAGCTCCGGAGCTTAGGTTTACAACTGAAAAACCTGAAAATGGGATCCTGCAGTTTCTAGATTTACGCGTACATGTCGAACAAGGTCTTTGTTGGGCATACGGGAAAAAAGCCGGAAAACCTGTGTTAAGTAGAAAGAGTTGCCACGCCAAGTCGGTTAAAGCAGGGGTAGTTAAGCCCTTAGTAACAGACGCGTTGGGTAAATCATGCGCTCATTTTATGAGTAGTGCTGTGAAAGAACAGTGGAGGAGGCTAGAATCTGCAGGATATGAAGAAGAATTCATTAAAAGACAATTAGAACTGAAATTTAACAACGAACCACGGGAAAAGGAAGCAAGAAAGAAGATAGCAGTAATCCCGTATTACCACGGGATTTCCCACAACCCAAAGGCTCTCGCAAAAAGTTCGGCGTGGACGTAGTGTTCTCTGCAGATTTCAGGATGAGCAGTTTGACGCCCTTCCTGTCAGGCCACAAGGGCTGTCAGAAGGCCCATCGGGAACCTTCAGTTCCTTGTAAGGAGAGAGTAGTATATGAGATACCGTTGACACGTGGATTTAGGTACGTGGGACAAACCTCAAGATGTCTCAATGACAGGTTATTAGAACACAAGAGGAATGTACGCATGCATGCGGCGGACTCCGAAATAGCAAAACACATAGAGGAATGCAATAATTGTAAAGCGCATTGGTCAGAGACAGAGGTTCTGCATAATGAGCGAAATGACATTAAGAGGGTCGTTAAAGAAACAATAAGAATAACTTCTATTGGAAACTGCATAAGCAAAGCGTCAATGCAACTTGGACGCAACTCCAAAAAGTTTCTCAGACTTTGAGCGGACGCAGTCGGTTCACGAGGAAAGGGGGAAAGACAATGTATATGTTTTTTGTTTTTTTTAGGCCATTTGTGTGTTTGTTTAGAGGCCACCTGTCTGTGTGTTTTTTTTTTTTTTGGGTGTGTGCGCTTTGACGCGACTGTTAGGTTATTCGGGACTTATCTATCTCAAGGCCACTGCGATGTTCCGCGGTGTCCCTTGTTAAGTCCTCGTGTATATATGTATGTATATGTTTTTTTTTAGGCCACCTGTGTGTGTGTTAGAGGCCACCTGTCTGTGTGCTTATCTATCTCAAGGTCACTGCGATGTTCCGCAGTGGTAAGTCCTCGTCTCGAAGTGGGGTTGTTTTGTATCGTTTGTGCGTGTTCATCCGTCTGGAAATGTTCTGCAACAAAGGAGTTTATCTGTAGAGCGGTTGGGAAAAAGTTCCGCGGGTACTTAAAGGTTGCTTGAGTAAACAAACCGGTTAGCTGAGTTTGAAGGTCCGTTCGCACTCTTGCGACCTCTCTAAATCTTGGTCTCCTTACAACCTCTGAAACCAGAGGACACAGTGGCGCCATCTATCGGGTTGCAGTGTAAACTTGATAATCGCGGCATATTATCTATTTCTTCCGCGCATTATCCTTTCTTTCTTGTCTCTGAAAAACTTTTGGTAAAGCGTTATAAACGAGCCTTCTTTCATAGGTATTATGCACATTCGACCTCGAAAATGCCGCAAAAGCCGTCGCTCTGGTGAAATGCAGTTCCACGATCACCGCATAGATGGCGCCAGAAATGAAATTTTAAGATAGTTTTAACAGATCTGGTCGCTCTCGGTCGAAGTCGGTCGCAAGAGTGTAGAACGGGCCTGAGACGTTCTCTGTGTCTGTTCCTTCTACTGAACGTTCTTCCGATTTCATCCACCGCAGACTCAGGTGTAATACAACATGATTACCACGGGGCTCAGTTCTTGGGCCCATCCTTTTTCACTTTCAGTAAATGATTTTCCGTCGTTTTTAAAATACTCAGAAGCATTAATGTACGCCGACAATACGGCAATGATTTTTGCTGGGGATACGATAGGCGAATTGCAGGATAAAATCAATGAGGAATTTACTACGGTACTGACATGGTTCACGAGTAATCAATTTACAATCAACCTAAAGAAACCTAAGTATACAGTGTTTCACTCAAAGAAAAATGACATTAATTACGACGAGATAGTTATGCAATTAGATAATACGGAATTACAACATGTTACTTGTTATAAATATTTAGGTGTTCTGTTTGATTATGATATGCACTGGAAAAGCCAAATTAAGCACATGTGTTCAAAAATTGCTATATGGTTGTTATACATTATTAAAGGCGCGCGAATGTTTTGATTTATTCATTTTGCGCATACTCTATTTTGCATTCGTGCACAGTCAGCTGGTTTATTGTATTGAATCCTGGGGTAATACTTACGCTACATACTTAGATCCGGTAACTCGCTTGCAAAAACGGGCGATACGATTCTATAACATTTTCAAGAAACACTAACCCTAGTAGACCTCTTTTCCAATCGCTAAACGTGTTGCCATTCAGTTGTATTTACAAATTAAAAACAGCTCGAACAGTTCGTAAAATCATAGAGTCTAATGAACCTCTTTCTTTAAACTTATTTCGATCTCCCAGAAGACAAACAAGGGCTGCAGCGAAATATATGTTTAATTTACCGCCATGCCATAATGCATATGGACAAAGGCTGATTGAATTTTATGGTGCTCTAGTTTGGAATGAAATACCTATTAATATAAAGTTGGAAAATAACTTTCTGCCCTCCTTAAAAAGATTCTTTCATGATTATGAAATGCAGTTACGCTAATTACTTTCTAGAACGTGATTTCTTTTTTTTTTTGCGCATTGCATGAGTTTATTGCATTCTGCCGCTTTTTGAACCTATATTACGATTGGACCCCGGACTGGCCTCATCGGCTATGGGTCCAAACAGTTTTTGTGTATTTTGAAAACAAACTTGGAAATAAAGCAATGAATGAATGAATGGAATGAATTACTCGCGGATAACGCAATGACATAGCGTGTTTTTTTCCCCTTTTTTAAATTTGATTGGATTAGCTCATTTTCAGCATAGGTTTCATTCACGTGCAAAGGGGAATACATAAGATTGTATTCTGTATAATACTGATTGTATACCGTTTTTTTTTTTTTTTAACTTAACAGATTTGTTTAAAAAAAGCCGTGAAAGTTACACTTGTGCGGTTTGTGCTGGTGAGTTATACGGCGGGGGGGACAAAGTATAGGGGGCTAATCGTAACGATAAGTCGGTTAATAATTAAAATTCGTTTATTAACTTCTAATTAATGAAAAAAGACATATGGTCAGTGGCGTACCAACTTGTTTTTGAGTGGGGGGCAAACCAGACCCCTCCCCCCCCCCCCCCAGGGCCGGGGGCGGTGCCCTTGGTATCCCTTGGGCGCCGCCGGACAGTGTTTGCCCTGCCCAGTGGCGGCTGTTTCAGGGGGGGGGGGTGGGCAAGCGCCCCCTTGCTCCCCCGGTTGGTACGCCCATGCATATGGTTCCACTTAGAAACTTGCTGAGCGTCATCGAAAACCACTAAATCAACACTTTTTAGAAGGACAAAAAGCAGGGGCAGCATTTTACGGCGTTCTAAAACAGCGCCCCATTTGGACGCGTTTCTAGGTTTCGCTTTCTTATCGGAGCGCATCGTTGCGCCCGTGGTCCTGCCCCCGGTGGTCGCGGCGCGAAGCCACCACTTCGTCTCCCTCGTAGCATGGAGGGAAGTTGGGCGCACGTGTTGCGCGTCTCAGCCACGGGGAGCAGGGCGCGTCTCAGCCGCCTCGACCATCGGTTGACCACCCCGATCCAGGGGCTCCCCTTTTCCAGTGGGGAAGGCTATTCGCGTCTCCAGCTCGACGCTCGCCCTCCCGCGGCGGAAACGGGAAGCGCTCTAGTGAGAGCATGGCCTCCGAGACCCCGAAGTGCCGTGGTGAGAGTCCCCTGATTCTCCTGCTCAGTGGGCACGGCGGAACTGCTCGCGATCATGGCTCGCCAAATATCATTTCCGAATGCAAACAACACTCTTCACTGTCCCAACGTTGTGCTGCAGCCGGTAGGGATTGTACTCTTACTGGAGATAGCCAACATCGGTCGAGTCGGAGATCGCGTATTTCGCACGTGCGGGCGTTGCCGATGGTTTCCGACGATGTTGTCGTTTTTCTGTTTTCACGTGGATTTAAGGTTTTAGCTCCTTGCACTACTCGATTTGTATCAAATTCTGGCTCTAGCGCTGCTAATGCTCTATAGCCACGAGAAATGGCGCCTTCAAAGCACAAGGGTAAGTCGCAACGCACGCAGGAAGATGGCGGACGCACGCACATTTTCGCGGCTCCGCATACTCTTGGTTTTCGCCACGCTCCTGAAGTTCCGAATCGACAACTGTACAAGCGTCGGGGCTCGTGACGGCTCCAAGTACTCTGCCAGCCATCCCCAAGGCGGCCTATCCCACAGTTGGACCCGTGCTCCCTTGTCCCTTTCCAGCTGGGCCGCCGTTAGGTTTATGCCGGCTAGGCCTAGCCGGCCCGACCACTTGAATCAGGCTGCTCAGGAACGCCGCCGGTACTCCGCCGGTGACTTCACAAGTCATGCACGTCGGCATCACCTCGTCTGGTGCATTCTGCTCGCCGGTGACGTTGCGTCCAATCCCGGTCCCCGGCAACCTGTCTGTGCCTGCTGCACGAAGCGAGTGCGGGATAACCAGGCTGCGCTCTGCTGCGACTCCTGCACAGGCTGGTTTCATCGCGGCTGCGTCCACCTGTCATTAGCCCATTATCGTCGGTTGGGTTCTTCCAGCGACCCGTGGTTCTGCTTGGTCTGTTCGCTACCCCGGTTTTCTGATGACTTCTTTGAAGTTGATGTGCCTCCACCTGCGACTTTGCCCAAAGTCGCCGGCCCCCCGTCACCCGCGGTGACGGCGGTGTTCGCCGGCCTCCTCGAAAGGACAGTGCGTGTCAGCCGTGCGCCGAGAGCAAGAGGTGTGAACAAGGCACTCACCCTGTGGTATACCAACTGTCGCAGCCTCAAGAACAAAATGCAAGATTTTCATGCCACCGCAAGTTCACTGCCTGACAATGCGATTCTTCTGCTTACGGAGACCTGGCTGGACTCCAGCGTGCACGACGGTGAGCTGCTAGGCACACCGCATAGCATTTTTCGGAGGGACAGGGAGTGCAGGGGGGAGGGGTACTGGTCGCCACTCCGTCCGGCCTCACAGTTGATAGAAGGTACGACCTCGAACACCCCGACCTGGAGGCGATCTTCCTCGAGCTTCACTTGCCTCATGGCACTGTTCTACTCGGGTGTGTGTATTGCCCCCTTCGACTCGGAACTCTGCCTACCAATTACTTGACGCTTCGCTCACTCGTGCCCTGGTGAAACCCTATCGGGACATCCTGCTTATCGGGGATTTCAACTCTCACATCGACTGGTGGAACAATGACGAACCGGTTCCTGGTGACGCCTTCGACGACCTGCTCCTAGATGCAACGTCATCAGCTGGACTCTTCCAGGTCTGCCGCAGCCCCACCTACCTGCCACGGAACAGCTTCCTGGACTTGGTGTTCACCACCGATCTCACGAAGATCCTCTCCTGCGACGTCTATCCTGGCCTTAGTGGAAGTGATCACATGGCTGTGGAGGTATCGTTTGCCACCTCTCTGCCCCGGAAGGGCCACTTTGCCCGCACCATATGGAGGTTCCTCGAGACGGATCATGCTCACCTTGCCAGCCTGGCCCACTTTGCGCCTTGGGGTATGACAACTATGGGCAGCGACTATCTTTCAAACTTCGACCTGTGGTGTGACTTCGCCTGTGCCATTCAGCATGATTCTGTCCCCCACTCACTTCGGTCAACCCGGCGGAAGAGGGCTCCTTGGATAACACATGACATTATCAAAGCCGCCAGTCGCAAAAGGGCGCTTTTCAAAAAGGCGGCACGGTTGCGATGTGCAGAAACGCTAAAAGCAGCAAAAGATCTTCAGCGAGCACTGAAGTCCTCTATTCACACTGCTCACTCCAATTACGCCCGCAACATTGCTCTTAAGGCCAAAGAGGACCCGAAGCAGTTCTGGTCTTATATGAGCAGGCTGCAGACCAGCAGCAGCAAGCCATGCTTCTTGACCGATAATGGGGGCGTAGCGTCCTCCCGTGACGTTGCACAACTATTCGCTCGGCACTTTTCTAGTGTTTTCAATGCTGCTTCATCTCCACCGAGCATCGACTCTCTGGTACAAGACATTGAGGAGAGCACAGCATGCCCCAGCATGTCTATGCCTGACATCACCCTGACACTTGACCACCTCGATGATGCCTTTGGTCAGATTAAGCCGTCTCTCTCGCCGGGCCCCGACAACCTCCCGCCTGCTTTTCTCAAGATGCTCTGCCCGCAGGCGTCTCCATCTCTTATTAAGATCTTCCAGTCCTTACTGGACAATGCTGTGGTCCCAGACACATGGAAGAGGGCCCTGGTGACGCCCATCCACAAGGGCAAAGGCAAGCCAGCAAATAATGTTTCCTCCTATCGACCGGTCTCCGTGACATCAATCCTCTGCAGGACCTTCGAGAGGCTAGTCAATCGGAGTCTCCTGGACTACTTGATCGACAGCAAAACCCTCTCCATGTCACAGCATGGATTCAGGCCAGGTAGGAGCTGCGACACTGCCCTGGCCACCATCACGCACTACATCAGTGATGGTTTGGACGCCCGCACGCCTACTGACCTGATCCAGCTTGATTACAGCGACGCCTTCGACACGCTTGACCATCACCTCCTCATCAAGAAGCTTGCCGGGGCTGGCGTGCGTGGCTCCATGCTTCGCTGGGTCGCACATTTCCTCATCGGGCGCTCACATAGAGTTGTGTTCCACGGATCGTCATCCGACGACTTTCGTGTATCGTCGGGAGTGCCCCAGGGCTCGGTCCTAGGACCCACGCTCTTCTCAATATACGTCAACGACATGCCAAAGCACGATGGTACCCTCCTGGTCCAGTACGCGGACGACACCACCATTCTGGCCCGTCTGGATTCACCCTCATCCTGCCTTCTCCTTCAAGACCACTTGACGCAGGTCGTGGACTGGTCCATCGCCAACCACCTCAGATTCAGCCATGCTAAAAGTGCCGCTATGCGCTTCAGCGCCCAAAGGAGAGTGCAGCCCCCATGCTACTCGATGTCTGGCACCCCTGTACCGGTGGCTACATACCTCCAGATTCTGGGGGTCACGCTCACTCCCACTCTCGACTTCACCATCCACGTGTCAAGTATTGTGGCGAAGGCTCGCAGAACTCTTGGATTCGTTACCAGGGTCTCGCGCTTTTGTGGTCCGGAGGCCTTTCGAGTACTCTACACGGCGCTGGTACTCCCACGCCTCGAGTATTGTGCGTCCATCTGGAGCCCACATCAAACTCACCTGACACAGCGCCTGGAGGGAGTTCAGCGTCGTGCAACACGGACACTCCTGGCTCGCACCTGTTGGCCACTTGCCAAGTCACAGTCATACGAGGATAGACTTAGGGGAGTGAACTGGCATTCTCTTGACCACCGGCGGGTCGTAGCGCGTGTCAGACTTTTGTGCCGACTCCTGGACGGTTCAATGTGCGACACTTATTTGGAGAGTGTTGTCCGGATCAACAGGCGTTCCGGGCAACCTGAGCAGCTAAGGGCGCGCACACTCCGACATGGCCACTCTTTTGTCCCAGCTGCAATTGAAGCTTTCCTGGCGGCTCCCCTAGACATTCGCGTCCCTTTACCTCAGGACAGGCAGGACTCAGTGCTTCTGTGTCGGGCGTTCTCGCGAGCCCGGGGCAACCAATGTCCCTAACTCATCACGTGGTGAGTGTCGCGGTAGGGGGCGGACGTGTGTGCCTCGTCTCCTGGTGAGCTGGGAGACGGGGTGCACACGCCCTTTCTTGACAGCGTCTTTTCGTGAAGGGACAAGCTTCCCACCACAGGGGGGGGGTGCCGGCAGGATGGGGGATGGGGGGCCCTAATGTCGCACCTTGGGGGGGGGGGGGGTCTTTCATCGTCCCTGGAGTGTTCTGCAGGTTTGGGCATTAAGATTGCTTGGGAATTTTTCGAATTTTTGTGATTGTTGTTTTCCCGGTTGCTTGATTGTTGTTTCTCTGATTGCTTGTTTTTGTTTTTATTGTTTGTTTCCTGGGGGGTCGGCCAGCAGACGCTCTCGCGTACGGGCTTTCGCCTATCTGTTTCGCCTCGCACGCCCCCCAGGACACAGTTCGCTCTTTGTGCTAATAAAGATTATTGTTATTATTATTATTATTATTATTATTATTATTATTATTATTATTATTATTATTATTATTATTATTATTATTATTATTATTATTATTATAGAATGCGCATCGAAGCAAACGCAAGCGGTGTGCGTTTGCGTTAGAGTTCCGTGCCCCACGTTGTGCGTGCGCCTCATCGCCATGCGCCATCGAAGACCGCAGTTTTGGGCTCCGCGCACACGCAGTGTGGAACACGCAAAGCTAACGCAAACACACAGCGCTTGCGTTCGCTCGTATACGCAATACTAAAACTCGCTACCGGTCACCAGATTCCAACGCCAACGAAACGTGCTGCAGTGAGCAGACGTGCAAGCAGGTAGGCGTTCCTTCGAACTGGAAAGGCTGAGATTGGAAAACCGACGCAGCGTAAAATTTAAAGTAACTAAATGTTATAAAAAAAATATTATTATTATTATTTTTTTTTTTACTTTTGGGCATTTGGTTTGGAAGGATATTGGTGGCGACTTTGGACGTTTTGCCTATTGTCAAAAGTCGCGACTTTGATAGCAGAATATACTTTACCCACAATTAATGTAATTTTACATTAATTTCTCACACTAGCTAGAATGTTTTCATTGATTCTAGACTACTTTATTTTATTACTTGGTAATTCAAAATGCTGCAATTGGCACCAGTGATGATAATTAGCACACTTTTGATTATCATATTTGTTCGCGCGTCTGAAATTAGAACATAAGCAACAAATTATATTAGAGCTTAAAAAATTACGTATTAAAATATCTTAATTTAAATAGTTTTATTATTAATACCAATCCCGGGAATGTATGCCCCCAATTAACGCCAAGATCAAGAAAATACGTAATTTAGCCATAATAGTCTTTCCAGAAAGGTATAATTTTGTTTTCTTTTTAGCATAAGAAAAGCTCTGACATCGTTATCAAAATAGACAAACAGTCAAACACTCTGATGTAATGTAAAACACACACACACACACACACACACACACACACACACACACGCACTGCACACACACACACACACACACACACACACACACACACACACACACACACACACACACACACACACACACACCCTTCAGCTGTCTGAGTCGTATTCTGTCTTTGGGTTGTTGCAGTGAGAACAGCGTTTATTAATTTATACGTTTTGTGGACATATTGTAAAAATTGGAATTATTCTCCTATTCCTGTGCTGGGAATAATGTTAAACCGATTAATCATCTAAATACCCAAAAACCCATTAAAAGGCCCGCAGCTCATTATTTTCCATGACAATTATCTGAGCGAGAAAAGGCGGCGAGAACGCACAAATATCAGCACTGATGTTTTTAACAACCACAACTACAAATATCAGCCTAAATCAAACATGTATGTTTAAAAAAAAAAAGGAACTTTCCGCGAACAACTTCTATAACTAAATAAGTGCGGTGTGAGACACATCTTGAGTTATGAAAGAACACGAAATTAAGACCTATATCGAGAAATTAAATCCAAAATAGAGGTTAGTTTCGGTTTCGCTCCAGAATTAAAACTCGCATCCTTGCGTAAATATTACGCTAAACACCGTTCTTGTTTTCAGGGTAAAAAGGTGACCTGCGCTCATAACACCCTAGCTTCCTCGTATTACCAGACATAATTTGTGCTGCTCAGTGAAGCCAGCACACTAGACAGGCTCAACAGACCCTCACTATAACCGCCATTTTGGAAAATGAGTGAAGTGAGTAAGCTTTTCCCTCTATGTCCCCCCTTTCCCGAGAGAAGCCCCAAAGCTAAAACCCCTCTCTCCTCCCCCCCCCCCCCCCCAATGCGGGGAGGTGTTCTCCAGAGCCTCCGTTGCAGCATAGAAGCTGGCAGGGCGCACCATGGGCAGGTGAAGGTTGACTTCCAACGCGGCGACAACCGCGGGGGCTTGCGCCCCGGGGTCGCCGATTTGAAGATAACCTATTTACGATCACCCGATGTATTCAGGTTGCCCGTAAAGAAGAAGGAAGTCTACTGTGCTGCTCTCTTGCTATCGCCAAGGCCAATGACAGTGTGCCTCATGATCTACTGATTGTGTACCAATAACAGCTTGGCCTTCGGCACCAGTGGTTGAGGCTCATTCGATGTCTGTATGCGGGCAACACGGTGAAAACGGAGCTAAATGGTGCCAAATCAGAACAAGTGACGGTGACGGTGACAAGGGGTCGCCGAAAAGGCTGTCCACTTTCACCGCCCTTATACATCCTCTGTGTGTCGGGAGTGGAGAGCAGCCTGGTTCAGTCTGGAATCGGGTTCTCTTTGGTTCATTTCGAGGACGGCGAGGAGGTGATTCGGGTACTGCCGGCCCCCGGGTCTTACATTTGCGGACGACATTGTACTGATAGCGGAGACTGCAGGAAACTTACAGAAACTGTTATGCATTTTCGATGAGGAGGCGATTGCGCGACTCGACACTGCACTAAAATTTATTTTTATTTTTGTGCCAGGCGATTCATTATGGTGTCAGAAGACTACCCAACCAATATTTTGCTATAGCGTCACGTATTTTTTAATAAAGTAAAAACCGAAACTGGACTGGGGAGGAAGAAGAAATATAGAGGAGGAGGGAGGTGGCGGAAGACACGTGGCCGTGATACGTTTTTTCTCCCCAAACAACGCATCTGCAGCTTTTTGAAAGCCAAAAAAAAAAAATGGGTATCATTTTTTTCTTTTTAATATTGTGTGCGTGCCTTCGATGATCCACGACTTTGATTAAATTTGGTGGTTGTGTCTAAACCTAAGAAAACGGTCCGTGACCACAAAAAAGAGAGTGAGCGCTACTCAAACCGGCCGGTTCTAAATCGGCGGTTTTCGGGCGGAAAGAAACCGAATTCCGATCCGCAAATTCTGTTCTGGGTAGTTGGGCTCTCGCATATCATGTACAAATAAAAACCTTGGCGAGCATAAATATAGGGCTGGGCGTCGATTAAAATTTTAACCCGATTAATCGCCACCCTTTAATCGATTAATTAATCGACCTGTCAGTGTCCCTTTACAGGGATACTTCAACGAAATTTGAAATATACCCGTAGTGTTCAACTTATAGGCTGAATATGATCCACAATATTCGTAAATGACAATCGCCGCACGTTTGTATTTTGAACCTGGTGGCTGGCAAGCGCTCGGAGAGCAGCCAGCGGAGAGCACGTGACATCCGACGCAATCATGACGTAGTTCGTCTCGGGGCGAGCAAAACTGCGGCGAGGGTGTCGTCGAGAGGATGGCCTTGTCGTTCCAGCCAACAAAGCGGCTGCTTTGGTACGAATTTTGAGTGACGGGTTAGTCTTCTATAATCTTGTAGAGGGACAATAGCGACTTCTGGGACACACAAAAGAGATTCTCGGGGAGAGGGGAGTTCCTCCTTCCCGCTTCTCTCGTGGTCGCCGGAGGCAAAAAGCTTTCTGTGGCAATCGCACTGCACAGTATAATTCTAGGCGAGACAGTTGTCGTCACTACCTGTCAAGGTTCCTAGACGGGCATTACAAACGAGGCGTTAGCGACATCCACCAGGTGCTCTTTGCTAATCGTTTCATTCGTTTTAAAATTCCTTTACGTGTCTTTTTTAACAAGACATTGGTGTGCCCGATGTGATACTGCTCCTTTGAACACATATAGACCAAAAAATAAGGGCCGAAATTTTATTGTAGTATCCCTTTAACAACAAAAAGTCGTCAGTGATGCAGCTGGCTGGACCTCAAGAGCCTTATTTAGGTAACTGCGTGCTGAATGGCGGAAAAATTCCCGAGCAAGACACTTACAGGTACCTCGCGTATTACACTCACCAATAAGCAAGAGTACTTGGCCGAGCGTGAGTACCATCTACATCTCCGACAGGCAGCTACACGAGGCACCAAACGTTCTTCGCAAACGAAACTTATGGAGCTGCAACCGGTTTGTTGCTACACGGAAACTCTGGAAAGCGGCCATAGTACCTGGACTGACTTTTGCCAACGCTGTTATCTGCGTACTCGGAGATGTGCGGGACATCCTGGAGCGCCGTCAGCGAGACGTCGGGAGGCAGGCCGTGGGATTCCATGGTATGGTGGCCAACGAGGCTGTCCAAGGAAACCTCGGGTGGTCATCCTTCGAAGCCAGAGAAGCGACGAGCAAGATCGGCTACGATAGGCATCCGCGATTCATGGACCGAAGTCGGTGGGCAAAGCGACTCTTCGTATACATCCACCTTACAAGTATACAGACAAGGTGGAGGAAGCGACTATATCAACTGGAAAAAAAAATGGTTTCTTCACAGTGCCCGTGAGTGCCAAAACAGACTCAAAGTGGCAAACGGAGGTGCGGAAGGGAGTGCGTGAGGAGGAGACCCTACAGTGGGCGGAGGCGTCCCAGAGCAAGTCAACTCTGCGGGTGTACAACCTCAACAAGAATACAATATCAGCGGAGGCTCAGTTATACGATAACAGCCTGGGCAGCCGCTTGCTTTTTGAGGCACGACCAGGAGGGCTGAGAACGCTATGTATACCAACAGAAATATAATCGGATGGTGGAAACAACAACATGCCGAGCTAAGCCTTAACGCCTTCCAGTTCGACGGCTCTTTCTTCCGCCAGAAATGTGTGGTTGCAATGGGCACAAAGATGGGCCCTTCTTTCGCTAACCTCTTTGTGGGGTATGTGGAAATGGTCCTCTTGATTCTCTCCCAATCCGCACCCCGATTTCTACGGCCGCTACATCGACGACATATTTGGCTTTGGATACCCCAGCACCGTCGCCAACTTCACTCAGAGCCTCTCGGAAGCGCACCCTTCTCTAAAATTCACATCATCAATCTCCCAATCTGTGACTTGCCTGGACCTCCGCGTATCAGTAGAAACGGCCTCTTTGAAACCTCCATCTATTAAAAACCCACCGACTCCCACAGCTACCTGCTCTACTCCTCCTGCCACCCTCGATTTAAAAAAGACTCCATTCCATTCTCACAGTTCCTCCTGCCTGCGGCGGCATTTGCAGAAACTTTGTTGACTTTCAAAAACCAGGGACTCAAACCGTAACCGTAACCGAAACCGAAAACCGTTTAGGAACGAAATTTTTTCAGTAACCGTAACCGGAACGAAACCGTTATTTGAAATTTATAAAAACCGTAACCGTAACCGTAACCGTAAATTATTTTCCAGTAACCGGTTTTAACCGATATTAACCGAAAAATAAAAATATTAGTTTTTCTCAAGTATGACCTGGAGGAGGGATCTTCAAATGTCGTGGCCATTTGACAGAGCTACTGTGAGTGAGTGGTGCATCTGGTAATACATTTCCGTTCAATCTAACCTTAGAATTAAGAATACTTAGTTGTAATCGGTGGTCGAGCTTATAATAAAAAAAGCATATTTCTAAATCTGCCACACTCCTACATCGCTACATGTATTCAGTACGTGTCGCCTTCAGGGTAATAACTAAGAAGTTAAAATTCTCAGATGCCCACCCAACTCGGTTCTATCAAAACCACCGATGTTCCTGACATGCAGTAGCCAGTATGAAGAAACGAGGTAAATTGACTATCATGCAGAGCTGGCGGAAAAAAAAACCTCGTATTCATTTAGTCTGAAACGTGTCGCGAGTGACGCTTTTGAAACGACACAGAAAGAAAAAAAATGTTAGAGGTTTGACATTGGCGTTTTGTATGATATATATATGCTCGGGCTGAGAGCGGCGGAAGGAACGAGTAAACGTCGGTAGGGTTTCCGAGATTTTTCTTTTCCTTCTCGTGCCGTGACCCTTTTTTCGAACCGAGTGGCAGCCGCCGGCACTGCCACGCATCTCAGCATGACAAAAGAAAATATATCGAGGTTCACCTACGCATTTCTTATGAGTTGTGAATGCGAAAGCATGCAAGCCGCTCGTCCGCTCCCTTTTTCGTCTGCTGCGTACTTTTCGTCGCCGTTCAGCGCGTGTGTTCCTCTAGGCACGCTGACCTTGTACGCTCCGTGGTAACGGCGCGCTGATGGACACGCAGCTCCATGGGGTGAGCGGTCGTGGAAACTGACGAGCGTAGCGGCCAATTGGAGCCCCGTCGACACGCGCCAGCCAATGTAACTGAAGGAAACTATGGTGCCGTTTTCGCGCTTCAAACTGATGACGTCAGCTATCTCCATGAGACAGTTATTGCTTTCGCATTAAAAAGCCAAGGAGAAGGATGCCTCGTCGTCGAACGCGCCAACGCACTTGGCCGCCGATAACGAAGCCGCCCTTGTCCAATAGACATAGGATGCCATTTCTGTCTCCTTCGCCTCAACCTCGGGAGCTGCCCTGCTTCCAATCGTCGATGCCAAGGCCGGTCTCACCCCACACGGCCAGCAGTCTCAGCTGTCCCTGTGGCAGAACTCTGAACGCGAGCTATTCGAGCGTCAGCCCGGTGAGCTCGAACATCCACAGACGCGCCAAGAGATCGCTTCCAGCATCGCCGGAGCCCTCCCCTGCTTCCGCCGGAGGTATGGCTTCTACGGGAATAATTTCTACCAGAGCCACCAACGCGATCCGACTACCTCCGCTGAAGCCCCCACCTCCCATTCCCAAAGCGAGGGTCCGTCAGGCCTACGACATTCTGCGCGACCTCGCCCAGAACACCAGAAGTTTGTCCACGCGAGATGTCCACGAGATCCGGCATCTTCACCCGTATCGGTTCTACTGGGATGCCATGCTCCCCGAACACCAGCACCTCATTTTCGGTAGACTGGAACTCTTCCACGTCGTCCCGAGAGGGAACTGGAGGACGGCTATCCTATACCAACCGTCCAGGCTCGAGTCCGAGGTTTTCAGAGCTCCCTGACCAGCTACCTAACAAGCCGCGTCGCGGACGCCACACGTCTCGTGGTCCTGCGAACACAAGCTACCACACAGGCACCAAGTCCAAAAGGCCCCTAATCCTATAAGTGAGTCCGACAGCTACCCTGGGGCTTCGAGACCCACCAGTGCTGTCATCGACGGCACGGTCGTCTCCTAGACGCTCCTGGACGTTTCCGCGGTCGAGGACGTTCTCGCCTATGCATTTTGCGAGGCTGGCGTCTCGGCCGACCTTGCCCGTGCTTGATCTTGGACCGAAGAAAACGACCCATTGGATCCCGACTCGACGGCCACCGCCGCCGTGCGAATCCTGGAGTGGCTCAGCAGGACCGACAGTGTCATCGAGCCCCACGCCGATGATGACTCCTTCTACACCTATGATGGCGAGGAGGAAAACTACACCAACACAAAGGAACACACTACAGACAAACAAAGCGACGTCGAAGACTCCGAGTCGGACCTGGGTAGCACTGCCTACAAATCGAAAACGACGGGACCTCCGCCGCTAGTCCACCCTACCCAGTAGACACCTCAAGTCGACTAAGCAGTGTTTAGTAAGGCATGCAGTTTTCACGAGCCGCCCGACTTCGGCGCACTTGCCATTCGCTGCACGAAGGCTTTTTTCTTCACAACCCGCCCTTTTCTCCCTGACCACGTCCCCCTGATCGATGCCACCGTAACCAACATGTTAGCAACATCATCGAACGCTCCTCAGGTGGCCCGTACCTCAACCCCGTCCTCCTCGTATCCAAGTCAGCCACCGAGTCCCGGATTGTTTTAGTCTGCGCCGCACTTACTCCTTACCTCCAGGCACCCCTGTTCCGCTTTACTCTTCTACCCCAGGCCATCGAAGTAAACCCCTCCCGCCCCAAGCGTATATGGTGAAGCTCGACCTTGCCGAGGTATTTTACCATATCACGCTTCATCCCTCCTCCTGTAACCTGACCACATTAAAAGTAGGCCGCCGTTACTGCCGTTTTTGCCGTATGCCCTTCGTGATACGCCCGGCGCCGTTTTACATGCAGCTCTTGGCAACAACCATTGCCAGGAAAATGCGCGCGCGTGGACCCTGGCCTTGGTTTCACATAGACAACTTCTTGTGCGCCCATCCCGAGCCAGACAAGTTGGCGTCTACGGTGCGCCTCCTCGTAGAGGACTTGCTGCGGTCGGGATTTCGCTTAAACCTAAGCGACACCAGCAGAGCCCAAGCCACGAATAGGTTTTCATGGGTTCAGGCTCGACACAGCCGATGACACCATTTCGCACACGCCAGAACGGCTCCGAGCCATTTCTCGTGTCATTCGCTCGCTGGAGCGCCCGCTTCCCCTCAAGACGCTCAAAGGGGCGGCGGGCTACTTGGCATTTTATTTTTCTCACTATGGCTCTGGGTTTTTATCTTCTTCGTCCCCTGTTCGACAAAGCTTCAGACCAAATTCCTCTTTCACTCAACTGGCTTCCCTTTCTTCTGCGTGTTTGGCCAACTTTGCCGCACTGCCAACCGTTCCACCTTCCCCCACTACTAAACAGCGCATGGGCAGATGCCTCCGGAGTCGGTTACGGCGTAGATGTTGAGGACTGTGCGCAGGCAATCATCGCCCCTCTGCTGAGGCCAATATACTTCCGAGAAGGACTCGCAGTGTTGTGGTGCGCGTGTATTGCCGAGAAAGGGACTTTTCTACACACGGAGAACAGAGCTGTGGCTCTCGCGCTGCGTTGCGGCCATGGACAAGCTTTGCCTTGGGCTATTGCCAGTGCCATTTTTCTTCATTTATTTATTTATTGACATTTACTGAAAAGCCTCGGGAAACCCTTCGGACGTTTCCTCGATCCTTCTGCCGCCCCCAGCACGAGAAGGAAAAGATGTCTCGCGCCGAGAGCGCGAGGAGTCGATGGCCTGCCGGCTCGCCATTGCGTGTCAAGCGAGCAACGGTAGGTCGGCGGGGCTCATGACCAACGGTACCCATTTTATTGCCATATCTTTATTAAGAAAAAAAAGAGAGACGGCACTGGCAATGTCCCAAGGCAAAACTCGTTCATGGCCGCGGTGCATCACTAAGGCCAAAGCTCTGTTGTCCGTGTGTAGAAGAGTCCCTTTCTCGCCAATGCACGCGCACCAGAACACGGCGAGTTTTTCCTAGTGGTATATTGGCCTCGTCAGGGGCTATGATTGCCTGCCCACGGTCCCCTATAAGCACTTCAAAACCAACTCCGGAGGTATCTGCCCATGCGCTGTCGGGTAGCGGGGGAAGGTGGAACGGTGGGCAGTGCGGCAAAGTCGACTAGACAGGCAGAAGAAAGGGAAGTCAATTGGGTGAAAGAGGACTTTTGTCTGAAACTCTAGCAAACAGGGGACGAAGAAGATAAACCCAGAGCCATAAAGATAAATATAAAATGCAAAGTAGCCCGTGGCCATATAATAAATATAAAATAATATAAGCACACCCGACCGGACATTGGGAGGCTCAGAGTTCAAACCCTGGCTCCGCCGTTTATTTTGGCTTTCGGTTGGTTCGTCAAACTTTGATTCTTTGATTCATTGGATTAAGTATGGTTCATTCATCTGCATATGTTCGTTTATTTGCTCCTCTGAGACCACGTACAATGATGAAAAAGTGCCCGTGATGTATATTCCATAACGTGGCTCGTGATTCTCGGAGATGATGATGATACCTTGTCTCTAAAAGCTCATAAACAAAACAAAAATAATACATGTACACGTGACGAGACAAACAGTGGGAGGATTTCTGGAGCACAGCGAGCACGTACTACGTGACAACAAGCGTCGTACCGCGTTCCACGCTGCGGCGTGGGCTTCCAGAACACCTCTGATAGGATACATTTCGTTCCTTGTGCATTAATAAGACATATAGGAAACGCCAGAAAGCCAAGGTGGAGTGATGTAGTGGTCAGCACACCCGACCGGACATTGGGAGGCCCAGAGTTTAAATCCTGGCTCCGCCGTTTATTTTCGCTTTCGGCTGGGTTCGTGGAACTTTGATTCTTTGATTGATTGGATTAAGTATGGTTCATTCATCTGCATATATTCGTTTATAAATATATATAAATAAATGCACGTCCGGACCTTTTTTATTTTTTATTATATCAAATCCACCATTTTACTAGCGTCACAGAATCGGCCAGCGAGAGACGTGCGCTTCGATAACCATAGGCAATTGCTTGGAAATAGGAAACATGACGTAGGTGTAACATGGCGCAACAACGAAGACTAGGGAAAGGAACAAACCACAGATGACATATTTTTACAGCTTTCTGTGTTGTTACTGTGTTGTTCGTTCCTCTCCTTAATCTTCTTTGTTTTGGGCTATTGCATTTACATTGTGTTTGACCTTCATCAACTAGCCAAGCTTTCAATTTTATTACTTTATTCCACTTAGCAGTATTTTACTTTAGGATGGCTATAGTTCTGCTCCTTCCTTCAGTGTGGGCGAGGACTCTTCTGCATGTATTAGGTTCAAATAAACTATAGCGACGAGAAGGTGCAAATGGTTCTTCGAGCACCCAGTGGGAGCTTTCTTAGGGTTGTTTACAAACGCTGCCGAACAACAAAGTAGGGATGTTTATTTTCATTTTTATTATATAAAATGCGATGATCCCCGAGTAGCGGAAGTAACATGTATGCTCGGGTATCAAACTATATAATGTAAGTGAATGTAGTAAACAAGCGTTGGAGCTAGAAACGTTTGCAACGTTTGACCAATTAGAAGTATTAAGACGTTTCTAAGTTCCTTGAATTTCACGTTGTCGGATATCTGGGACTATTCTAAACCGTTTATTATAAAACGGCTGTCTAGCATCTCAATTAAACGAATTATTGGAAAAACCGAAATAAACCGGTTTTTAGGAACGTGTAACCGGTAACCGAAACCGTAAAACTTAAAACCGTAAAAAACCGAAACGAAACCGTTATCAACAGGAAGTGGTAAC